>CM037853.1:68111591-68201105 GCA_021234595.1 Delia radicum
AATCAGTTTTAGTAACTTAAATTCAACAAATCTAAATTAAATCAAAATATCAGTAATAAACTACCCAGCCAGAAAAATACGAACGGCCAAAGCATTGGCCCAGTGCTTTCAACGGTGGTATGAGCGTGGCAGAGGTTGGATATCTGAAGATTTTAAGTGCTTTGCCAACCCCCAATATGATAACACCGGGCAGGGCTTGGCCGTTCCTTTTTTTAAACGTTGGCAAAGCTACTGGCAATGAGCGCTTTGCCAGTACCAAAACCATAATTTATAAAACGTTGGCAAGCATGGTAGAACAACCAATAAAGTTTTTTTTTTTTTAATAATATAATAAGTGCTTTGCCACCCCAAAATGATAAAACACCGGGCAGGGCTTGGCCGTTTCTTTTTCAAAAACGTTGGCAAAGCACTGGCAATAAGAGCTTTGGCAGTACCAAAACCAAAAACGACCACTAAAGTCCTACTTAGTAATTCACTTCAGTAAAGAGTTGTATTATTCTTATTGAATGATTTGGTAATTTGAATAGAAATAACAATAGGCTTGCTTCAGCTAAGTTAATTACAAATAACTGAATGTTTTTTTTTTTATCAAATTATTTTGTGATAAGTTAGCACGATTTTTTACTACAATTTTGATAAAGAAAGAAATTGGAAAATAAATGTCTTAAGTACAATTTTAGTACAAAAACTATACTTGTGCTGACTGTAAGAGGAGACCTTAATATTCTGAACTTCAAATCATAAATTGCAATTTAGTTTTGAATGTTTAAACTCTTGAACGAGGGATGTGGCACTGTTTTTATTATTTATTTGTTTAACGGTTGTAAATTTTTGTAAATAAGTACTGGCACTGCACTTTTTGCCAATGTTGGGCAAGCGTTCTAAGTCAGTACTGTGCCAGTGCTGTTTTATTTTTACGCTTGTAAATTTTGTAACATCAAGTTCTCAGCCAGAGCTGTGCCAGTGCTTTTATTATTTTTACTGTTGTAAATTTTGTTAATTAAGCACTGGCAAATCACTTTTTACTAACGTTGGTGGAGTGTTGTAAATCATTGCTTTGCCAGCAGTTTATTTGTTGGATCATTGGCAAATAGTGCTCTGCCAGTGCTTGATTTTTCAGACCATGGCTGGGTATAGTTTTAGTTTTAATTTAAGGTGGGTGTAAAATTCGTCCAAATAATAGAGGCTTATAATTTGAAATATAGATGATTTAAAAAACGTCACAGCTTTTTAAAAAATAACCTGAATCCAAGACCACACTAAAGTTTATTTTTGGCTATAGATGACCTTTTTATAGGGGTGTGGTAAAGCCTAAGGGTAGTCGAAGTTTACGTCCATTTAGTTCTATTTTCTGGCAAAAATGTCGCATCTTTTGGGACTTCGCCCCCAAATTTCCTTCTTTGTGTTCTTTTTCTAAAATATGTTATCACTCTGAGATGGTGCCGAGGTTTTCTTTCTAAAATATTGTCTAAGAATGCAAAAAGTGCAATTTTAATGTCCTCAAAAATTTACAGGGTTGGTTTTCTGCATGTTGTTTTCGTTTATAAATCTAATATATATGCAAAGTGTTTGCGTTAAAAGTCCACACTGCTTGATAGCCGAGTGGTAGTGTGCTGGCTTCTGATGCAAAAAAAGTCCCAGGTTCAAACTCTCATTAGACTATGGCATACTTATAGGGCTGCTGGTAAACAAGCACTATTTAATACTTGTTTGGAGTAACTTCATTAAAATGAAAAAAGTGTCTGCGGACGGTTCCGGACGGGAAATAAAAAGGGTTTTCAAATTCCCGACATGTTTAAACTCCCGAGAATAGGGAAATTTTTTCAAAGATTTCCGGGATTTTCAAAGTAAATATTATTAAGTTTAAATAGTGATAGCTATATTTTTAGGAAAAGCTAAATATGTTCAAACTTAACAATCGTTGTTAATTCAGGAATAGTTTTAAAACTTTATTTTACTAAAAACAACTCTAAATAATACTTTTTAAAATTCGCTTTATATAGCGGAATAAATATTTTATATCTATGTGCTTTCAAATGAAAATGAAATATATTAGTTCTCATTTAGTGGGATAACTAGTTTATATGAATGTTTGATGTTTGCATGTGATTGTCACTTTTTTCAAACGTGTTCTGAAGATGGGAACCTGGATTATTCTCGAAATAGATCTATCAACACATTCCTGAGAAGTGGTCAATTAATAAATTTGAAAAAAAAAATCTGTTAGATTATTTGTTAGGACAATATCCTAAAAAAAAATATAGAGTATGGCCTCGGACTTGAATAATTTCATTGCACAATTAAATGTCGAAAAAAAACAAAATTTTTATTTTTAATAAAAATTATATTGAACTTATGTGCTTTATATATTTAGAAGAAGAGTAAAGTCTAAATTGATTATTGAATTTATAACATAATTTGACATAAATACCCAGCCAGAAAAATACGAACGGCAAAGCATTGGCCCAGTGCTTTCAACGGTGGTATGAGGCGTTTGGCAGAGCGTTGGTTTTCTGAAGATTTAAGTGCTTTGCCAACCCCAAAATGATAACACCGGGCAGGGCTTGGCCGTTCCTTTTTTTAAAAACGTTGGCGAAACACTGGCAAAGAGCGCCTTGCCAGTATTAAAACCATAATTTTAAAACGTTGGCAAAGCATTGGTATAACAACCAATAAAGTGCTTTTTTAATGATAAAATAATAAATAATGATAATAAATTTGAAAACAAAAAACTCTATATTATTATATTGGGGATTTTTGAATTTTATTCATCGTCTTCTTAGACAGTGTGCAATTAATACTATAATTAATATGCACATATTTTTCAATTGTTTGAGATAGGCGTGGTAGAGAAGATTAAGCATACTTTTCTAAAAATCATAACTACATTGTAAATTTTTATTGAATTAGACTGCGCAGTTTCTGTTAACACAACCTTCATCAGTAATCCTTTTGACAATACTGTAATTATTTGTTATGGTTTTTATTGTTTGATTGCATCTATATGAAATGTTTATTTATTAAATGCAATCCTGACCGTGGCTTGAACCTGCTTTCTTTTCCACATGCACTTCGCACTACATTTTAGACAGGCGCTTTAACCACTTGATCTAAAGTCAGGTCGATTTTTGATGTGGCTTAAAACCAGTTTCAATTACACGGGGTCGATTTTACATTTACTTGTAATTGCAGAAGATTGCTAAGACAAACACCACAACAATTCACAATTGTTTAGAAAATCATATGTAATCTAATTTCCACTATTTTCCCAATTTTGTGAGTTAGCGACAAGTATATAGATTATTGTTAGGACAATATCCTAACTAAAGAAATATAGAGTATGGACCCGTAAAAGGCAATATTTTTAATGAAGTTAGCGATTCGTTTAATTATACAGTATCATCAGAAGATGATTGAAAAATAATATTGAAATAAATATAAATATGGTAGAATTAAAGTGTATTCTTACTACTGTAAATAATGAAACATTTGCCATAACTCCTTTTACATAAATAATAGCAATAAAGTATGTAAAATAAATTTCAAAAATACTATTTAATTGTTATTTTTATAAAAAACCTGCTAACTTATTTAATAACAGTACATGCATTAAATTTGCGTTTTTATAAACAATTGTAAATTTAGTAATCGAGCTTTATTATGCTAACTTTTGTTAATTTTGTAAATAAGTACTGGCAAATGCACTTTTTGCCAATGTTGGGGGAAGTGTTCCAAGCCAGTGCTGTGCCAGTGCTTTTTATTTTTACGGGTTTTTAAATTTTGTAAATCAAGTACTGGCAAAGCACTTTTTACGAACGTTGGCAGAGCGTTTTAAGCCAGGGCTGTGCCAATGCTTTTATAATTTTTACTGTTGTAAATTTGTTAATTAAGTACTGGCAAAGCACTTTTACTAACGTTGGCAGAGCGTTGTAAATCAGTGCTTTGCCAGCACTTTATTTGTTGGACCATTTGCAAACAGTGCTCTGCCAGTGCTTGATTTTTCAGAACATTGGCAATTTCTGGCTGGGTAGGTAAACAAATTTTTTCAAGTTTTCAAGATATTCTGTTTTTTTCATTTCGTTTTCCTTTGAATCCCGATCGAAATTCCTGGTAATCGGAAAGTGATAAATCTGCCAAATTCCAGGGTTAAAAACTTTAGTAACAAAGTATATATAGGATTTATTACGACACGTTTACCTTATTTTTATGTGGCTTACTTTTCTAGCTATATTTTGCTATTCAAAAGTTCTATTCCACTAATGTTGAAAATTTTACTCAATATAGTCATTTAAAAAATAATTCTTAGCCGCCTAATATAAATGTTAGAGATGTGACTAGGTACAGTTATTAAAGTGCGATAACAGTTTACGAGGAATAAGGATTTCTTCTTGGTAATTTAGTAAAAAATAACGTTTCCCGATATATAAAAAACAGTTTAAATTTTGTAAATCAGAGACAACAAAAAATTGCGGCTTTATTCATGAATTCCAGAATGGAGCCACAGTTTGACGTTAAAGGATGAATTATTAACGCAAATGGATTAAGCATGCTCAAATATCGGCTAACACGCAAACAATAGGTTATTCATTAGGTCGGGTCGATTTGTATAGAGGTATGGAACTTGCCAAAGGAACATACCTCTAAAACGAATTCTGATGCCCCGACTTTTGACCCGTAGGGTCAAATTTTGAAAATTCCACTTTGACCCATTTAGAGTGCCCCAATCGAATCCAACCCCAATCGAATATAATTTATACATGCATCTGCTAGAGCGTCTTCCGGAGAAGAAATAGATACCCTAATCTTGGAAAGACTACCTCCTACTTTCTGAAATATCTCTATCCCGAGATTTGTACATTTGCTATAAAAACAACGGTTAAAAAATCCTCTCTTTCAACTTAAGTTTTAATCCTTTAAACCGGTCACCTAGAATGATGATTTATGCATTAATCTGCTAGCGCGTCCTCCCGGAGAAGAAGTAGCTCCCATAATCTTTTAGAGATTCCTCCTACTTTCTGAAATATCAAAGTAGGCTTTTTCAAAATTTGACCCTACGGGTCAAAAGTCGGGATATCAGAATTCGTTTTAAGAGGTCGATTTTAAATCGACCCGCCCTATTATTCATGTCATACAAAAAAATTTTTCTTAATATTTTACCTCAAAGTGTTGAAAATTTTTTAATTAGTTATATATCGTTATATATAATAGGTCTAGATTACACAAAAATTGTACAGCCAAACAAAATCTGCATAAATTGGGTTAACTGGCATGAATTTATTTTTCTTTCCAGTTTCCTTGTAACCCTCTGGTTTCCCATTAAATCATACGATTAACATTACCCAACTTTTAGTTTTGTAATTAATTTCAATAAAAGTTTTAGTTTCCCAACTGGGTCTTTATCAAAAAATAAAAGACAATTTTAATGGTAGTGCCATATTTTAAATAATATGTATTTTAAGAAGTACTTGTTAGTTAATGTTCTGTTAACTTTGTGTTTTGTTTCATGCATGCATAATTATTATTACTGGTTATAAGTACTCATATAAGATGTAAAGGGTAATTTTTTAGCAACTTTCTTTTTGGCAAAACTGTTTTTGGCAGCTTACCTGTTTCGTGTGCCATGTTACTGTTAACATGTTCAGTTTGGTCTATAATTTAACCATGAATCGACTTACAAAGGAACAACGCTTGCAGATTATTAAATTTTATTATCAAAATTCATTGCTCGGTTAAGAAAGTACATCGTGCACTTCATCGAATTTGTGGTCAGTTTGGGCCACCTTCTGAAGCGGCTATTCGGAATCTTGTGACTAAATATACAGTATTGGACATTAAACCACCAACACGCATGCGTATAGTGCGGACAGAGGAAAATATAGCAGCTGTATCCGCCAGTGTTGTTGATGACCGTGAATTATTGATTCGGAGCCGTTCGCAGCAATTGGGCCTCTGTTACTCCACTACGTGGAAAAATTTTGCGGAAGGATTTGGGGTGTGAAATGCAGCTGGTGCAAGAACACAACCGACCTAAAAAACGGCTAAATTTTGGTGAATGGGCACTGGCAAAGTTAGATGAAGATCCACTTTTTATCGGAAAATTGTGTTCAGCGACGAAGCTCATTTCTGGTTAAATGGATACGTAATCAAGCAAAATTGCCTTATTTTGTGTGGAGAGCAGGCAGAAGCATTGCCAGAACTGCCAATTCATTTTTGGTGTGGATTATGGGTCCTTGGCATCATTGGACCGTACTTTTCAAAGACTACAAAGGCAGGAACGTTACTGTGAATGGCGAGCGCTACCGTGCTATGATTACAGATTTTGTTTGCCCAAAATGGAAGAGCTGGACGTGGGTGAGATGTGGTTTCAACAGGACGGTGCCACATGGCACACAGCACGCGAAACAATGGCCCAATTGAGAGGCAAGTTCGGTTAAGAGTTTATTTCACCTTTGGGGCCGATCAATTAGACGCCTAGATCGTGCGATTTAACGGCTTTAGACTATTTTTGTGGGGCTATGTTAAGGATCATGTCTATAGGGATAAATCCCGCAACGGTTGACGCACTGAAACACAATATTGAAAAATTTATTCATGAGATACCGGCCGATATGATAAGAGAGAGTATGCCAAAATTGGACCCAGCGTATGAACCATTTGTGGAATAACCGCGGTCAACATTTACATAAAATAATGTTTAAACATTGAATTATATTGATCGTGCTATCGACTCAAATAAAGAGTTCATACATTTCTCTAAATTGTATGTGTTTTTTTTTTAAATAAAATCCGAACGCTCTTAAAAATCACCCTTTATTCATACTTATTTTAATTCTTCAACTTTTTTTGGTATTACAAAGCGTGTGAATATCACTCCACTTCTCTAACTCTTCTTTGACGTTTCGTTTGAATTTAAAACAATACACTTTTGTCTTTGGTAGTACAACTTGATTTTTTTTTTTTAATAAGTTTTAATATGTTTTAAAAGTCATACATAATGTATAATTAAAAACAAAGAATTTGAAGACTTCATTATGTGGTTGGAAAAAAGTTGAATACCCGATTAAAAAAAATTTATATGGATGATTTATGTAGTCATATCAATTTATATGTGATGATATATGTTATCTTATTAAATTGCTTCCGAAATATGGGTCCATATAATTTTATCTGTTTCTATGGGTTTAGATCTAATCTGATGCAATTAGATACCTGTCCAGTAAAATTTTATCCGAATTATGGCACAATAGAATTGTATTAGATTTATCAGTTTTGTATGTAATTGTATCAGTTTATATCTAAACTGATGCAACTAGATATAATTATGTAAAAATCAGATATTATTGTATCTGGATTTAATGTTAACTGATACATCTAAATATAATTAGATCAGAGTTTTAGTCTGGTAAAACTGCACTAAATGTTACATTTTGTATATAATTACACAATTTCATACAAATATATTTTCATCCTTTCATATCGGTTAAGTCCATACAAAAATGTTAAGAAACATATTACATTTTTGCGGGTTTCAAAAAAGTTACGATATAAATATTTTTTAAATTTTAATGTTCATTAGGGTGTCCCGAAAGTAATACAATATTACGCAATAGTACTGAAACGATGAGTATAATCGAGTTGATTATGAGAAAAAGAAAAAATCGAGAACATTTATAGTTCGCCACTCATATTTTTTAGATATTTGTGTAAAATTGATCTTAAGTTTGGTAATGCTGAGCACATTTTTGGAAATATATTTATAAAATATCCATAGAGTAATTTAGGTTCACTACATCTTTCAATTTAAAACAAGTAATAATCACTTGTTTCAAACTTAATGATGCTGTGGTGGACCAAAACTCATCTATTGAATTTTTATAAATGTTTTTCCCATAATAATGCTCAACGTTGCCAAACTCTTAAACTCTTCTCTGTCCAAAAATTTTAAAAATATACTACGGCTGTAGAACAAATTTGGTTTTTATCCATAAACAGCACAATAATACCTTTCATTTGAGTACGTGACGAAATTTGCAATTTTTTAAATTCAGGACAGACTAATATACAGCCATCAGACTTTAAATGCTGCGTTACATAGTTTTATTCAAAAGAAGATGTAGATTTTTTTTTGATATGGAACGATATATAACTACGAATGGGTCAAGTTATCGTTTTATCCCAAATGAAATTAATCTTGTTTAATATTGCACTATATGTTGTTTATTTGTACATATAAAAATTTCCAGAACCATAATATGATAATATTGGGATCTATTTGGAACCATAATATGGTTATGTAATTATCATATTATGATACAGAAGCAGATAAGAGTATGGTAGCCACAACCATAGTAGCATGGTTGTTGCAATCATAAATCCAAAAATGTATGATGCTCTTTGAATATGTTTCCCTCAACCATGTATTTTCTTTGCATGCATATAATTTTGATTTGTGATATATATATATGTATTCGTACATAATTAGATTAACGATACGTAATAAAATGTAATTATATGTGACATCGTAAAATAAAAAATTAAAAATTGTAACTAAAAGCCAGTTTACATAGAGTATTTTGGGATGACTCTCGATGCCAAATTACATTGAAAGGAGCATGTAAAAAGAAAATAGAAGAACTACATATAAAATATGGACAATACAAATGGCTCTTTGGTAGAAAATCGACTCTCTCAACTCATAACAAGCTTATGATTTACAAACAAATCATGAAACCAGTCTGGACTTATGGAATACAAATCTGGGTATGTACGAAGAATAGTGTGCTTCAAATAATACAAAGATTCCAAAACAAAGTGCTACGAAATATAGTTAAAGCTACATGGTATGCCAGAGATGCAGATTTCCACAGAGATCTAGAAATCAACACAATAGCTTCAAAGATACAATTCAGATCTGAAACACATGAAATTAAACTGATACAACACATTAATTCTGAAATCCCGCTCCTTCTAAACACTTCAGGTCTACAAAGGAGTTTAACCGCTTCAAGCCACATGATCTTAAGTAGCGCTTCAACCAGTAAGATGTTTTTGTAATAAAACTCCGTTTTCTGCAACAAAATGCAAATGAAATTTATGTAAAATAAATTTCACAAATCATCCAAACTAAACTGCTGGTTAGTCAATTTTGGCTAGTCGTAGTCTGTAAGTAAATTGTATTTAAAATACCGTTTAATAAAAAAAATAAAAAAATTGGTGACAATCGTGTTAAAAAATTTAGAGGAATAAAATTCCCAGCAAAACCATGCATTACCAAATCATGGGTAAAGTTATGTATCGCCATAGGGCTCCATGCATTACTTTAAGGTTACATGGTGAGAAAAAGTAATGTGTCTCTAAATAGATTTTCATAAAAAAAAATGTATTAAATTTTTTTTTACTGATATTTTTTTTAACCTGGGGTCTCTGATATTTAACAATTAGTTAGGCGAGATCTCTACCAACTGAGCTATCGATACATATAATATTTTATTGTTTAAAATGTAAATGAGTTGTTGTGTTACGTGTTTTCGTTCGTAATATCAAAAATATACACCTTACCCTCATACTTACAAAAAATCACAAAGTAATTTGTCTATAAATCGATTTTCAAAAATAGAAATTAATAATTACTTTACGTTTATAATTCATGCATTATGTAATTGATGATCGGTAAGTCATTATTTTATGTTTTGAAGTAATGTAAAATGTAATAAGGTATCATTACAAGGTAATCCATGAATGTTCAATTATCGGTAACTCATTACTTCTTGTTGGAAAATAATGATACAGGTAAGGAGTTCACGTTACAAGGTAATGCATTACTTTATCGCACCCATTACCAAAGTTTTGCTGGGTTCTATATATAAACTTACATAAATACATTCACTTATAATAGCGTGCAATAACATATATATTTATATAATAAAATTCATGATTTTATGTAAACGTTTTTACTCGGTATTCATAAATATCATAAAAATTAATTATAAAAAAAAAAAATTATAAAAATGTATTCACTTTAATTTCACTTAAAATAATACTTCAGGTAAAATAACTGAATAATCAGTTAATTTCAAAAAAAAAATGTAATTGCTTAATTTGTTAGTCAGGTATTACGAAAGGTTTAAGTTCAATTCGTGAAATTACTAAATTCTTGACTAAACCGAATTTCGTAAAAAAAATAAGAAAGTTTCGCATGTTCTACGAAAACAACTACGAAATATTCTTGAAATATCACATTGATTTTTCAGTGTGGTGATGTAGGCCATAATCCCTAATTTAAAATCCATTATTTTAATCACTTTATATACTTTATACTCTGAGATCATATAAGGAATTTCAAAAATTTTCGACAATTTAAGTTTAGTTTAGTTCAGTTTATTTATTTCCATTGCAGTACAACAAGAATTAATCTTATAGGTATAGTACAGGAATTTTTTTATATTAAATTAGTAGAAATTTTAGTAAATGCGATAGTTACATGTATTACATATGGAATAAAAAATTTAGAAATCACTCATAATTACACACTAGTCAAAACAAAAAACAAATATAAATAATTAAATTAAATAATAATAATTTAACCAAAAGTATATTGCACAAAAATTGTAAGAAATTTAAAATTTGTAAAAATTATTAAAATTTATTAATAGAAAAAAAATGAATTAAACTAAAATTGAGAAGAAAAATTTAAATAAATTTAAATTAAATTAAACTCGAGTAGAGTATTCAAAAAGAGCCGTTGTTGAGTTGTTGTGTTGGAGGGGAGCATATTCCAAGATTTTCAGAATTTTTATGGAATTTCGACTCAGATACGAGATAGCGATGACATGCTTATATTGTCATTGCATAACAGGCCAGGGATTAAGTATGCTTTGGCTAAAAGCAATCTAACTTTTAAAGGAGTAAAAGATTGAGTTAATCAAAATGATCTTAGTTTCGAATATTTTTGTCCAAATATGGCGGTGATGTGGTCTGACCATGTTAAAAAGCCATTAAATATTATTCCAAGGTTTTTAGCCACGGAAACAACTTTAATTTTTTGATTTCTTTATTTTGGAAAAAAAAACATACCTACTTGGCAGTAATTTGTATTGGAATTTTATCCATATACTTAGTTGGCAAAGGTTAAGATTGCATTAAGAAAATTGTTTTTGTTCTTTGGTACATTTCTTAGTCGTCATAATCATATTCCATAACATTATCTGGGTCATCTTCATTTTCACCTTGGCATTCGATTCTTTCCGGAATTTCCATTCTATCGTGAGGAAGTGCTTTAAACCATCCATACTGAATGGGGGGTATATAGCAAAGAAGATCCATTTAGGTTCTTGAATTTCACGAACTTTTAGAGCTTTTATTTACACTTTAGAGCTTTCATGTTTACACTGGTAAAGTTTTCTTGCTCATTCATAACATATTCTTTGTATGAGAAGTTTTAAGGCTTATCCTTCACAAAGTGTAACCATTACATTTTTCGGATGCCCGGTGCACTATTTCTGAAAAATCTTTGGATGGACTCAAAAGTTATAAAGACCTCATTTTGCATTTCTGTTACAGAAATTTTTTTACAAAGCTTCACTCAATCATGAGATACATCATTTTACATAAATTCTTTTTTTTTTATTTCTATAATTTCAAAATATTGGTCACACTACCTGAATGAGTGCCCAAAGAGTACAACAAATTTTACAATTATTCGCTAGATTTTAGCTCAGAAGATCTCTGAATTTAGCACAAGGGGTATATGAGCACTTAAATCCCTTACGTTCTAAGCAAAATACTAAAATTCGTTTTCCACATGAATTGGAAAATGAATTTTAATATTTGCTAAGAACGCAAGGAACTTAAGGGTTATATCCTTGTGCTCCAATCGAAACAAGTATTTTAATGAGGATTGCTAGAATTGGTGGCTATATCTCGATATCGGGTTAGAATTCCTCATTGACTTATTTTGCTCTTAACTTCTATGAAATTCTGATTCATGGAAAAGATATAATTGAAAAGTGTATTATTTCCTGTAGGCTTACTATCCGAAGAGGCTCAGGAAAGTCGTAACAAAGACTATAAAAAATATCGCCTTAGACACTCCAGAAAATGCAGTCGAATTGCCACGAACGAAGATATTATGCACCGAATGATGGTAACGTCAGATCCCATGATCTCACATTTGATTCCTTCATTTAGCCAGAAAAAGCATAGTGATATAAGCGACGAAGTTAAGGTATTTTAGAATAATAAATTAAAAATAGATTTAAAATAAATAATAAATTAAAATTAAAAAAATCATTTAAATTTTTTTGTTAGTTAGGGCTTTTTACATTGTAGGAAACGATATACATTTCTCTAACTTTCTTTATTTTGATTACTTTTGTGTATTACTATATAAATAAAACTAAATTTCTGATGAAATCACTATATTTTTTGACAAATATATTTTTTTCCTCACCTCCATACAAATAACCGCAGTGTGCGTCATCCCTCATAAGCTTACACAGAAAAAACTAAAAACAGGATTCAATTAAAAAATTGATTGAATTAATTTATATTTTAATTGATTTTGTACCTATCACGGCAATAATAATTAAAACTTTTATTAAAAATTAAAATGGACAAAAGTTATAAATAACTTCTACAAAAAAAACAATATGAATACTCACAAAAAAAGTGTGTGAACGATACGTGGGTATGTGTGTTTTCTGATAATGCTGCGTCTGTTTGTGTGTGTACTTGCTTTATTTGTAAACTTCAAATGCATTTGGTATTTTATACTGAAAATTTTTATTTAGGCTGTGTACAGTGTATTAAAAAAATTTTAGAATTACGTCTAAAATATAAAATGTATTTATATATTTAAAAGTCAATTAAAGTATTAATTGATTCAATTAAATATTTTTTTTTAAAACAAATTTAATTCAAATCAAATCTTTAATTAGATATTTTAGGTTGATAATTTTTTCTGTGTAATTCCGTTAAATTTACAAAATACCATATTATACATATATCCTTTGTTCATTTATATTTCTAGTTCAATCTTAAAACATCTTGTCGCCAATAAACAACTTATATAAATAATAAGCTTTAAAATAGTAATTTATTTAAGTACTATAAATTAAAGCTAAATAAGCTCTTTGGAAAATAAATCATTTTATAAATTTTTTCTTTATTTGTACATAAAAAAATTGAAGAGAAAAAATATATTTTCACTTATAAATATTAATTTTGTATAATGCCATAAATGACAGCAAAACTAAATGGAAAATGTTAAGAAATGACTGACTTAAATATTACAAGTAACAATGAAAATTTTTTAATAAATATTTATAGTACGATAAGCTATGTAGAGCAAAAAGTAAATCTTGAAAAAATAAAAAAAAAATTGTAATTTTCATGTTACAAAACTTTCTTTAGAATTTGAACAGTTTTTTGTTGGTTGAATGAATTGAAAATAAATGTGTATTTAGGAAAAGAAATTGTGGCAAAATGATTTTTTGGACAAAAACCCACCACCTTCTTAAAAATGTAGTTATTTAGTATAGAAATAAACTGTCAATTTAGGATTTGAAAATAAAAACATTAAACTAAATTACACAGAGCTAGTCAAGAATAAACAAAATTTTGCTACCAACGTACATATGAGGCTTTCCAAGTCAACTGTCCCGTTACAGGATAAACTAAACTGCTAAAGTAACAGTTTTTGTTATCCTTTAAGAAACAAAGAAAAATGTAACAAACGTTTTAATTTTTTCCAAAAAATGGGCGAAGTAGGCGTGGTTAAATATTGACAAAAGTTGGTATAATTTTTAGTAGGTTTATTTATTTATTTATTAATAATCATATAATTACAAATTATATTGTATTACCCTAACCGAGAACTAGCTACTATGGCTTTCGGCTCGTTGTATCGAAAACAGAGTAATGCCTCGGGTGGGAATCGAACCTACGACCACCGCATTGATAGCTAGCACGCTACCAACTAGCCTACCGGGGCGAATATTTTAGTATATTTTTTATTATTGTTTAACTGAATTTGGCAAATGCTGGAAATTTTACTATATCATACAATTTTATGCATCACTGCCCTGCTTTTTTTATAACTAAATAAAATTTAAACTTATTTTAATGTACTATAAAAAGTTGCCTACATATTAGCCTCTACAAACGGCTAATATGTAGGCAACTTTTAATAGTACATTAAAATAAGTTTAAATTTTATTTAGTTATAAAAAAAGCAAACAAAATATATACAAATATAGAAAATATAGAATATATAGAAAATATAGATTTCTATATTTCAAATATCAAATATGTGTTTCTAAATTTTGTAGCAAATAGTTTTTAATTTGATTCTTATATATTGAAAGAACTTGTATATCTCGTAAATTAACTGGCAATTGCCAGTTATATTCCTGTGGTCCAACATAGGCAATACGTTGTTGTGCCAAACCAAGGCGGCATCTTACTGAGCTTAAATTTAAAGTTTGCCTAGTATTTCTCCGGAGCAATTAAACCGGTTGACTTTGGATCTATTTCAACAAAAAATCATTGGTGCAAAAGCCGAGTTTTAAAAAAATAATTTCTTCTACAAAACGTTCTTTGAAAATCGCATATTTTGAAATTGGTAACACATGTGGATTCTTAGGTCTTTTCAAAGAAAAATATGTGTAACTCTACAGATTTATTTTAACTTAAACTTTTGTACAAAATTATGAGTTTCACCCAAAAGTCTAAAAACTTAGCAAAAATGGCTTTTGATGGTAAGGATTTGAAAAAACTTAATTTTTACAAAATAATTGAAAAATTGCCAAAAGTGGCTTTTAATGGCAAATGCCAAAAAACAACTTGCCCTGCTGATCATATTTTGTTTTTCAAGAGCTCTTAGATTCACAGCAAAGAATGTCATTACCCCAGAAGTGGTTATATAATGAAAATAAATATTTCATTATGATTTTGAATTACTATAAGAACTCAGGTTTTATTATTACTGTGTAATATATATTTTTGGCCTGGATGGCTTTATATTACAGAACTTGAATAATAAATAAAATAAATAAATAAAACCATTCTAATTCGGTGTCAGCATTAGCTGATTTTGTTTGACGAAGTTAAAAACAAATATGTTAAACTACGTACTTACAAAAAAGTGGCTAATGTCAGCAAATTCGTTTGCTTAAAATCAGCGAGCTGTTTTTCAGTTAATTGCAATGCGTTGTTTTAAAAAATAACGATTTTAAATGATGCATGTTCAAAAATGTATTTTTTTTTTATTTTTCCCTTAAGATTTTTTGAACTTCAGATTCAATTTTCGGAAGATTTTGATATGAAAGCTATAGTTCTTTCGTGCTAAAATTTTGCAAATTCGATTAAGGTATTTTATAATATTCACAAATAAGAAAAATTACTGAAGTTTCAATTTAAATTGCAAGGATATCTTACATCCTTCACCCAATCGCAGCTAATTGATATGGTTTTTAATGCTCAAAGTCCATACTTTAAAAACATATTAAAAGTTATTCGTAGTTTATTCATGTATATGAATTAATAATGAATTTTAAAACAAAAAAACTGGATTTTTGGTAAAAGTTAAATTCGCGTATATTTTGAAAAGTGGAACTAATATTAAAATTTGGTGTTCAGATTCATAATCTAACGTAATAAAATCTATCAAAATTGATAAGTGGCATATCCAATGCATTTTCAGTATTTAACAGTGTTATTTTTATTCTAAACGTTTTAAAAGTACACTCTCATGAAAATTACGTATCGTTATGGCAATTCGGTGGCCATATGCCATATGCCAAAGCCAAAATAGGTAATACTTGAAGAAACAAACTCCTAACACCATGTTTACTTTGATTAATTGCAATTCATTTTTCATTTCATTAATATGAATTGCATTTTTTTTCTAATTCTTTGAATTAATCCAAAATCGGTTCAATACAAATGAATTGAAAATTAATTGCAATTAATTTTTCTAATTCATTTGAATTAATTCAAAATCAATTCAAGTCAAATGAATTGGAAATGAATTGCAATTCATTTCGCCAAACTCATTTGAATTGAAAATGAATTCCAATTTATTTTTGCCAAATTCATTTGAATTAATTCAAATTTCATTTAATTCTTTTTTTATGTGAAAAGAATTATTCAAAATTCAATTCAAATTCATAATGATGTTAAATCAAAAAAGAATGATTCATTTACAGCCAGAAAATCATGGTTTAAATAAAATAAGCGAAAAAATTATTTTTTGAAGGTAAAATGCATTATTTCAAAATCCGAGAATTAAATGCTGTATTTCAAAAAACAGTTTTTTTTTTAAATTTTATATTTAAAGTTTATATGACAAGTAAATAAGACACAAAAAAATGAAAACCAATTTCAATTACGAAAACCACCGATTCAACAACTTTAATGGCTGAAAAACGAAAATTGCTAATTCAATTAAAAATTGATAGCTCTTTGATTTAATTATTTTTCAATTAAATTATAACTCATTTGATTAAAAAGTGATCAATATCGTATACCTTCCCAAAAACAAAAAAAAAAATATTATTGTTGACATACCAAATGTTTGTTGCCATGCCAAATTTTTTTTCTATATAAAAGTGTTGTTGTCATACCAATTGTTTTGTATAGCTTGAATTTTATAGCATTGAAATTCTCATTTAGTTAGCGTAAATATATATACTTATGTGAACAAATTCCCACAGAAATAAGTTTTTTCTTTCTATTGAAGCGTAAGGACTATTGCAAATTTTTTTTTTTATTGAAATAATATATTTTTGCATTTTCTTTCTGTTTAAAAAAAAAATTTATTAAACGAAATTAAACTTTAAAAATTACATTATCAATTTTATGATAATGTTTTAGAATAAATAAATATTCCATAAATAAATATGAAACTAAATTTTTAAATTTAAAAAAAATAACAAACCTAATAAGAATTAATATCTAATCTATTTGAAATGATTTCAAATATTTATTACCCACCGGGGGATGGGGTCTTTCACAGAGGTGCACTTGTGCGGAAAGCTTTCTATCTGTTATCCCCTTGGGGATATCAAAAAGCGATTCCTTTGTCGAACTTCCCAAGCAACTCACTACTTCCGGTCTTACACCAAGTATCCCCTGGGAATGCGGTTCAGGCGCCCGTCTGGCCGCAGCTAGAGTGAGAAAGCGCAGCTGAGTATCCTGATGGGTAAGGTAACACCGTCTCAGGTAATTAGGTGACAACTGCTGCTGAAACTCAACTGTTTTTATGCCGCTTTTTTAGGCTTGCCTGCCTAGAGGTTGTTGGCAGCCCCAACACTAGGATCGGACAAGGTGGCCCAATCAGTCGCTTTGTCCTAAACAACAATTATTACTGAAACCACAACTAATATCGATGTGGCCCTTTGTTCCTCTTAAGGAACCATAGGACATTATATATATATATATATATATATATATATATATATATATATATTACCAATACCACTAACATTGGTAAAAAAACAACTACATAAATATTACAAAAAACAACAACAAGGTGTTCATGTTTGCTTCTGAGCGATAATATAAAAAAATGTCAAGCAACTTCATAATCTGAGCAAATATTTAATTGATTCAATTAATTTTTAATTGACAGCTTCTAAAATTTTTAACAAACCAATTTAATTGAAAAAAGTAGGGAACTATTTTTTCTGTGTAAAACACACAAAAATTCATAAGCAGACATAAAGGACAGATAACCCGAACTCCAGTCATTTATAAGTTAAGTTTTAATTAAATAAACATGAGGTATTTACGAGATAATTTCTTGTTCGTGAGAGAAATTCAAACTTGTGTTGTCATTATAAAATGAACACATGTAAAAAAATTCTATTCGTTGTGAATAAACCAAGTTTTCTTTTCGTGAGTTAAAATTACTCAGGTACCCATTTCTAATAAACAACACACTGAAAATAAAGACAAAAAATAATAAAAAAAAATTTATTTTTGTTTGTTGTTTTTCACATAGATTCTTAACAACTTTGGTAAGTCGAAACCCGCCAAAAAGCGACAATAGATATTCTGTGATTTATTATATAAAATCTCATATTTTAAGAAAGTTGTTGAAATTTTTCAATATTTCGAAAACATTTATTTAAACAAAAAATAATTTATTATGTGCTCAAATATCAGAAGTAGACGGTTCCATTATAAAACTTTTACTTTTAGATGTCTTAATAAAATATATAATCACTTGAAGTATCTAAATTTTCACTTTCAACCGATGCGAGCAAAATAAATATTGAACAGAAAATAAAATAAAAAATTTAGAACTTTTATTTTTGCGGTTAGTGATGGAGATTTTGTTCTACTTTTATCCCGTACCAAACACGGTTGATAAAGCTAAAGAGCATCTTTTCAATAAATTGCCACTTTTGATGGATTTCGCCCATCTGTGGTATGGCACCCGAATTTGCCTTAAAAAAAAGATCTTTAATAAAATGGGCACCAATGATAGTCCGAATTTTGAATTATAATTTATAGAAAAATATCTTATATTGTGTCTTTCTATCGCAAAAAGAAAGAATCCGACATACATAGAATCCGACATTCTACACAAGCTAAATTTTTTTTTTTTTTTTTTTTTTTTTTTTTTTTTTTATTTTATTTGAAATATTTATTTTATTTTATTTTTTATTGAAATTTTTTTTTTTTTACAATCTATCTTAAAAATAAAGATATTAAGTAAAATTAATTTAATAACTGTAGCTTATGACAAGAAATAACAGAAGTGTTTATTACTACATTAAGTAAAAGCACTAAATAAAACTAAAGAAAAAAAAAATATATATATTGTATATATATACATATAAAAAAGTCAATTAATTTCTATATGGCAGATCAAGAACATGTAATCTTTTAAGTCTTCTTCTTTCATTGGTATCATCCAGTAAACATATTGCTAAAACATTTGGGTGAGAGCTTAATCTATCAAGGTATCTCTGAGAGTACCGGCGGATTTCTTCTTTAACTGTTGGAATATTAAGGTCGTTATGGATTGTGTCATTGGTAACGTAATAAGGTGCATCTAAGATCATTCGAAGTGTTTTTGATTGAAATCTCTGAAGGATTTCGACATTTGAATTGCTTGCTCCACCCCATAGATGAATTCCATAAACCCAGATTGGTTTAAGAATGGCTTTGTAGATACGAATTTTATTTTCAAAACTTAATTGTGACTTAGGTCTTAGCATCCAATATAAACGTTTTAGCTTTTTATTTAATTGGTCTCTTTTAGCTTTGATATGTTGGTGCCAAGTCAATCTTCTGTCCATATGAATACCAAGATATTTTATACACGTGGTAACAGGGATTTCTGCATCATTTATTTAACAGTTGGACAATTACCTCTCCTCATACTGAAAGTCATGTGATTTGACTTAGTGGAATTTACTTTGATATTCCATTTTTTGAACCACGACTCTAATTTTAAAAGCTGGTTTTGTAAAATTATTGAAGCATCAATGCTGGAAGCATTAGCAGACAGTATTGCCGTATCATCTGCAAAAGTAGCTACTAGAACGTCATCATTAACTGGCATATCAGATGTAAATAAGGTATATAGGAGAGGTCCTAAGACGCTCCCCTGAGGCACTCCTGCTGATATCTCATATAAGTCCGAATATTCATCGTTGTGTTTAACGTAAAAGAAACGATTATATAGATACGATTTAAATAGTAAGAAGTATGGAGTTGGCAACGCTTTTTTTATTTTATATAACAACCCAGGATGCCACACTCGATCAAAAGCTTGTTGTACATCCAAAAAAACAGCCGAGCAGTATTTTGAGCTTTCAAGGCTGTCTGTGATATAATCTACAATTCTATGGCATTGTTCAGGTGTTCCATGTTTGTGACGAAATCCGAATTGATAATCTGGAATTATATTGTATTTTTCAACCAAAGGTAGCACTCTTCGTAATAGTATTCTCTCAAAAATTTTTGAGAATGTAACAAGTAAGCTTATAGGTCGGTATGATGTGATTTCTTTTTCAGATTTATTGGGCTTTAAAATCATTACAATCTCAGCACATTTCCATCTCGTAGGATAGTAGCTTAATCTGAGTATTGAATTAAATATGTATGTTAATAGTACTACACTTTTTTCTGGTAAAAATTTAATCATTTTGGCATTGATTTTATCATAACCTGGAGCTTTAGTTAAAGTAAGTTCATTTATTTCTCTTTTTGTTTCAGAAGGTGTAACTGTTCTTATTGGGAAGTCCATTGGGCAAGTTGCATTTAAGAATCTACTAACTAAAGTTTCGTTTTGTGAGCCAGAATTAAAGTTAAAAGGTTTAAAGGTTTCTTTTAAATGACAGGCAAATGCCGACGCTTTATCCAGATTCGTTTTGCACCACACTCCGTTACTATTTTTTAATGCAGGATCCCTATGCTGAGGTCGTTTAAGATATTTAAGTGCCTTCCATAGAGAGTACTCGTCACTCTGGTTTGGCCCCAAATTTTCAAGAAATTCTCCAAGCGATTTATTCTTATATTCTTTTAGATATTTTTGAAGATCTTTGGTAGCCTTGTTCAGATTACGTTTGTCTTGAGGATCACG
Organism: Delia radicum; assembly: GCA_021234595.1. Lineage (NCBI taxonomy): Eukaryota > Metazoa > Arthropoda > Insecta > Diptera > Anthomyiidae > Delia > Delia radicum. The sequence continues at coordinate 68,132,188 of CM037853.1, forward strand.
GCTCCTTTGCCAAATTTTCCGTAACTGTCTTTTCTTCTAATATTATTTCTTATTTCCGTTGAAATAAAAATTTGGTTTGTATTAATATTAAAATTTGTACGTCCTGGTGTAGATAAATAGGCAGATTCAACAACTAAATTTGAAAAGCACTCTATAGCTCTTTCAATTTCCTCACCAGATTTTAAAGAAACATTTAGGTTTGTGTTTTTCTCTAGCCAATATGTATAGGATCTAATATCAGTGTTGTTAGTGAATATTTGATCATTAAATTTAAAGGATAATTGAGTGCTATAGGATATTATAAGGGGAGAATGATCAGAGCTTAGCTCAAAACAATCCTTTATATCAAGGTGATGACGAGGAATTCCTTTAAAAACAGCAAAATCCACGAGATCAGGTACCTTAAAAGGGTCAGAAGGCCAATAAGTTGGTCTCCCGGTTGAAAGTACTTTTAAATTGTCTTCCTGAATACATTTAAACAATTCCTTGCCCTTATTATTAGTTGTCCTTGACCCCCACCAAGGGTGCTTGGAATTAAAGTCGCCGGCGACTATAAACTTAGAGCCCAGTTTATAAAAAAAGTTCTTAAAATCATCATACTTAACTATATTACGAGGTGGAAAATATACCGAACCAAAAATGACTGGAGTATTACTACAGGTGATCTTTATATAAATGGATTGTAAAGAGTGAGACTCTATTGTATCAACCATATTAAATTTTATAGTTGATTTAATTAAAATTGCTGAGCCGCCTCGAGCTGTATCACTTGGATGGTTAGAGTTTAATAATGTATAACCATAAATTTTGAAAAAAGTTCTGCTCGTTAAATGAGTTTCTGATATCAAAAGTATATCTATTTTATGTAAATTTAAAAATATTTCTAATTCTTGCCTATGGTTAGACAAGCCGTTGGCGTTCCATACTGCAATTCTGAGATCTAGTTGCATACTTTACTAACTAAAAGATTAATTAATGTAAAAAGCTTTTCAGTAAGTTCTAATTGTCTTTTAACTAAATCTTCAATTCTAGTAAAAGTCCCATCAGAATTTGTACCTCTCACTACATCAGAATAACTGTTGTTATTATATCTGTTAAATTGCTGTTGCTGATGGCTTTGTCGAGATTGTCGGTGCTGTTGAGAATGTTGATGATGATGTTGTTGACGTTGTTGTTGAGAATGTTGTTGAGGATGATGTTGACGGGCAATTTTTTGATATACCTGACAACCACGATAATTTGCTGGGTGGTTTTGATTACAGAGGGCACAGCAAGCAGGAGTATCCCTATTTTTAGTACATTCTGCAGAAGGGTGGCCCTGTCCACATTTTACACAGTTAAAAGGCTTAAAACAATAAGCCTTGGTGTGACCATATTGTTGGCACCTGAAGCATTGAACTATTACATTTACCTTTCGTGGGGATTCTATTTTTATTAACGCACTATTAATATGTTTTAGTTCATATATTTCACTATTATTTGGGTTTGGCTCGAGGTCAACATAAAATAATGGGAGTGGAGCCTTGTCAACGCGACTTTTTATATTAACAATATTTCTTACTTTATGTCCCTTTGTTTCAATAGCTTCTTTTATATCGGCAATTGGAGTGGAGTAATGTAAATTTTTAATTACAACTCTATACGATCTTTCCGATTTAATCTGATATGTATGATAGTTGAGTTGTTTTTTCTTACAAAAACTTACTATGGCTCTGTATGATTCAATATTTTTCGGCATAACCTTTATTTGGCTTCCTCTAAGAGCTTTATACGAAAAATCATTGGGATCAGTAACACTTGAAAAGTCCTTTATCATGGCAGAAACATTTGTTACATTCGGTATAAAAACTGGTGGCGGCTTTGACTCTATATTTTCTTCAGCACTGACTTGGACATCATCATTAACTTCATTATCACCTACAATTGCATCTTCATTATGCGTACTCAGAATTTGATAACGATTAATATTATTAATGGCATTAGTATTGGTTACACTTGAAGAGGCATTCGTTAATTTTCTCCCTAATTTGGAAGTATTTCCAATAGGAGAAAGAGTTGTATTATTACGTTTGTTTGTTCGTGAGCGGCATTCCTGCCAATCCACATCACTCTCTTCGCTCGAATCACTTAAGTTAGTCATGCTGCATAAATGCAGATGATTACTAGTATTTGATGGAGACCGTTATTTAATATTGTTTTGTTATTGTTTATTTAAAGAAGAACAATAAATAAAACACAATTGTTTTATTTTGTTATGTGAAAACAAGTAATAATTTACTATTTGCGTTGTCGACTTTAGTTGGCGGTAGTTCAATAGAAACTACAAGCTAAATTTAAAATTGAAAAATGCATTAATTTTTCTCCAGGGCTGAAAATATGTAAAAAATATCAATTTAATTCAAATAAAATCTTTCCCATGCGAAAAGAATAAAAATAAAAAAATTTATAAAAAATTAAATATGTAAATTCAACAGTCCTGATAGTACGCGCCTTCATACACATAGAGACAAACTAAGCTATTTGCCAACTGAAATTCGGTTACTATGACTCAAATTCGGTTATTATGAAAATCAGAGGGTTGATACAACTTAACATTAGTTTGCACAACGAGAATCTGTTAATTTATCTGCATTTTAACTTCAACATCCAAAATATTCTGAACTACAACATTCAAAATATTCGTTGTAATAACTGAATTTATAAGTTGTCAGCACTTTTCAATTTGGTTGGCCCTTTATTTCTCTGTGTGTATAGAAGCAATATATTTTTAACATCATTATCAATATTCATTGGCATCTATATTGATATCGCAATATAAAGTGTGATTTTTAGCAACTTCTTTTTGGCAACACTGTATTTGGCAGCTCAGCTCCGGCCCCAGAGCTCCGGCCGCCTATTGAAGAATTTATTCGTTAGATACCGGCCGATATGTTGGAGAAAGTATGCCAAAATTGGACTCAGCATATGAACCATTTGAGGCGTAGCCGCTATCAACATTTACATGAAATCATCTTTAAACATTGAATTTATAGATCGTTCTAGCGACTTAAATAAAGATTTCATACATTTCTCTAAATTATATGTGTTTTTTTTTTTTTAATAAAATCACCCTTTATTACTGTACTTTAAATGAATTATCCCTGCGGTATTTTATCCTATTATTTAAAAGAGTTACTCTTTCCTTGCTAATTAGTTGCCACCGTCGCGTATAAGTAATATTCAATTTCTAATAATATCACTCATACGCTTGGGTGGATAGTTCGTTTAATATTACTACTACAAAATATTCGTCTTGTTTTTCAACGACTTCTACTTTAAGTGTTCTAATTGTTTTGACTTTCTAAATACACTCAGAATATTTTTACAGTAAACAATCAAAGTTTATTTAATTTTTCTGTAACCGGCAGGTTGACCAAATTTTAAAATTATTAAAAATTAAACAATAACTTAGTTGTTATTAATTTTTTCTTTCATAACACGGTGTTACAAATTACGAAAAACTTAACACCATTTTTTTAGCTAAATCAAAAACGGCTTTTAACAGTGTAACAATAGCATCTTTAACATCAATTCCATTTACAATACATTATTTGGGAGTGTGAGTAAAATCAGAATATATTTACGTGAACGTGAGTGAGTGGGTGTGAGAAGAAAACAAATGTTTTTGAGTGAAATTTTTCTCTTGTGAGTGTGAGTCAAAATTCCCACATGCTCTACTTGAAACAATAATGTCGGCATTTCTAAGTGATCACAAAAATAAAAATCATTTACAGAGAATTCGAAAAATTAAAATATTAAAATATATTTCCGTTAAATTGTTTTTTCCAAATTTAAAAGTTTTTAAAAAACACTAGAAAAAAACTAATAAGCTTTTGCAACAAATATTTAATAAAATAAAATTAAGTCCAGTGCGTCCCTTTCGCAATTGAAATATTTAAATGTTTTCAAAATTATCAAAATACCCTGTTAAAAATCGACATGCAAGAGGGAGCACTAAGTACTTATTATACCTAAAGATTCAGGCTGAAAAATATTTGATACTAGAACTAGAGTATACTTTTCTAAAGGTATACGGAACGCTGAATCCAAATCAGGCCTTCGAGGACCATTATCAGGAAAGTGTCGTTTTCGATCAACTCCGATTTTTCACCTACCTGGAAATATATTTTTTATAATACTTTTAACGGTTTCTGAACAAACTACTCTTACCCTTTTTTTCAGAATGTTTAAGATATTTTATTTTGCCTTGAAATCATCGTCGGTTGAACCTGATAATAAATTCGATTTTGTTTTGCAAAATTACAGATACAACCTCAATTTCAATTTACAATATTTTCATAAGGAAATAAGGTATCTTAAAAATTCAAAAACTGAAAAAAATGTAAAGATTAGTTTGTTCACGTGCCGTTAGAAGTATAATGAAAAAGTATATTTTCCTGAAGGTGAGAAATCGAAGCATATTGATCGAAATCGACACTTTTCCCGTTAATATTATTCAAACGCCTGCTGTTGGAGAATGATTCTGAAACCAGATTTGGATTCATCGTACCTTATACCTTTTGAAAAGTATACTTTAGTTCTAGTCTCAATTATTTTTCTGAAACTTTAGTTGTCAAAAGTACTTACATGTAATCACGAGTGCTCCCCACTGTATATGGATCCATACATGAACACACATGCTTCATACGTGTCCACAAGCATTCATACGTGGATGTTCATAAACCATTCTTATATGTTCATATGAGTTATCATATATGTTCATCTAAGTGCACTATAGAAAATTGAGGTAATATTTACATACATAGCCAGGTAGAAAATGCCAACCGTACCAAAAAAAAATAGTACTGGAAAACCACTGCTATTTTTGTAAATCCCGCTGTGTTAAAAAAATATCAAAGAAACAGCTAATATTGTAATAGGAAAACATTATTTTGTTTGAAAAGCATGTGTTTCGCCAGTACCCCCGCAAAATTCGTTGCCAATATTACAACCAATTAGTAGAATTCTATTTAATATTTTATTATATTTCACACATATGAATATAAAGTATAAGATTAAGACCGAAGTGTATTGGTGCTTTTTAGATGTGATTTATTACATATATTTCTAAACATTAATTTTATTTAAGCTATTTTAAAAGCACCAAATTTTTTCAAATACAAGCGGGGTGCTCACGTTGTCAAGTTCGCTAAACAACCGTTGGCCACAGTTATCAATCGGGTTACAGGATAATACTGTAAAGATTGTAAACCCCACGTTCTGCCAACGCATAAAAGACAATTGCCAACGCTTTGCCAACACTGTGCCGATTGTATTTTTTTACCAGTGTACTCATACATATCTACACATTTCCATACATGGTCATATGTGTACATTAACGAAAATTGACGTAATATTTATAAAGGGTCCGCCATCTAACGATTTTTTTTCAACTAGTGCTTATTTCGTGAATTGTAACACTTAGCTCATGTCTGATTTGACAGATAATTAGTTTTATCCTTCCGCTGAACGAATATGGTTGTGTATACGCTTGAACAACGCTAATAATTGGGCCATTTTTCTTCGAAAATGAGCAATTAGTGGCCGTTATAGTCAATGGCGATCGTTATCGGGACATGTGGAACGAATTTTTGTTCACAAAAATTGAAGAGGAGGATATTGGCAACATTTGGTTTCAACAGGACGGCGCTACGTGCCACACAGCCGAAGCTACACTCGATGTTTTGCGCCATGATTTTGAAGATCGCATTATCAGCCGCAGAGCTGATTTGACACCGTTGGACTATTATTTGTGGGGTGCCGTCAAAGATAAGTGTTACGCCAACAAGCCAGAGACAATTGACGCTTTAAAGGACAATATTCGTGAAGCCATTGGTGAAATACAGCTGCACACAATCGATAATGTTCTTAAAAATTGGACCGATCGTGTGGCCTACTGCATGGCCAGCCGAGGCAGCCATTTGAATGAAATTATTTTCCATTATTAACCGGAAGGATTGTACTTTCAAATAAAAAGAGAAATTTGAGAAAATATTCAGTAGTTTTTTTTTATAGCATTTTCAAAAAAAAAAAAAAGTCATTTGGCGGACCCTTTATATCACATATCGCTTATTTACTTCAATAACGTCAAAACTCGAAAATTTTGATCTTGTAGAAAACGAGTTTAAAGTTTTTAAGTTACTCCTACCTTGAAGAAAAAACTAATGACATAATTTCTCTAAAGAGGTGAGTATACAAGATATCAGTACGATTTTTTTACACAATATGATATGTGATGTAGCGAATAATTCTGCGTCATTAACTCAAAAATCATATGTTATGAAGTTCTTGAAGTAAATGAGCGATATGAACTCTTATGAACATATATGACCTCGAATCTCTTCAAATACGAGCATGAATAAGTTCAGACATTTTCATATGTTAAGTTTTAACCGGTTATTTAAAATAAACTGCTTTTAAAACATTATTGTTTCAAATTTCTTTGCAATTAGACTAATAATTATAATGTAGTACAGCTTTAAAGCATTTTTGATGTAATCATACAGGTTTGAGGACTGGATTTTTTATTTTTTTTTTTTGTAATGAAAAATTGTTATTTCAAACATAATTAAAGGATGTGAACAAATAATTTTAATTGTTATTCCAAAAAAAAAATACATTAAATTTTGCATTTCTTTTTAAAATTTTTAGTATTCAGAACGCTTCATTTCATCCGTATTTCTGATTTTTATAAATCTGATACCAGATATGAAAACAGCATCTGAAACTTAAATAACACGCCAAATTTTGTGAAAATCGGATAAGTATTTAACATAAAACACAGATACTATCGAAAAACAGTTAACGATCCCATTGAAGGAAAAATTTCAACATCCAGCACCTATAACCCAAAAAGTATAATTCGGCCCAATAAAATTTTTTCACATTATAAATATTTCTTAATCGTTTAATACCAAAATCGATATTAATTTCGAGGGACATCTTTCGGTTCCTCTTTTTTACTCCGTTTTTAATAAACTGGTTTTAGAATTAAATTTTTACTTAATATGTATTTTTTATTTAGAGTTGCATTTTTTAGTACTATTTGTAAAATTTGTCAATGTTGGCAATACTATAACATATTACACAAAACATATCTTTTGTTAGTGATTTTTATCACGACAATTTCGCAATCGTTTTGACCCAGACAATGTTATAGCATTTGTGGGCTATTATTTTCTTTGTATGTGTTGCTGTGTTTTTGAAAAATTTTACACTTTTGCATTTTTCCAAGACCAAAATTTTTCCGTGAATACCCATACTGTATTATGATTTTACATTCATTTTATACAGTAGTTTTTTTTATTTAAAAAATAAAACAAATAAATATTTGTTTATTTTTTACGACATTTGTGGTTAGTTTTCACTACACTTGTCATTTATTTTTTGAACAGTAAAAAACAAATGAGAATGTTAGTTGAATTTAATGAAATGTAAGTCATTTGCTACATAATATTATTAGTGTATGAGTAAAAATGGAAAACAATCCAAATTTGTCTTCTCTGTATATTACTTTTCCGCGGATTCTTACAAGTAAATTTGTGCTTAGTACATCTGCGAAAATAACCCTGTTAACTTGTGTAATTGTTAGAAAAAGATTTTCAGAATTTGATAAACAGTCCATAGAAATAAAGTTGTCAAAAATTTATTTTTTAAAACTTAAAATATGCTAAAAGAAAATTTTCTCATATCACTCTCTGCCAACTTTTGTAACAGAAAATTAAGATTTCAATTTCAGATAAGTTTTATGAATATTATTATCATATTAAACTATGTCTGCTTATTTGCAAGAAAATGGTCTCAAATAATCAACAGCAACAATGAATATGAAAAAAAAAAAAAAATATATTGCATTTAATATGCTCAACTCGTGTAATTTTTAGAAATTGTTTGCTTTTCATAGAAAATTAAAAAAATAAAAGGAATCATAGCGTAAATTGTTATGTTTCCATGGGTGCCATTAGTATTTGCAGTGATTTAGAGAGACTGTGGAAGAGTTTTATTTTTTCATATTCTATGCGGGTTTCAAACAAACAAACGTTTGAAATGTAAAAAAAATCATGGGTTGCTAAAGAAAAAATATATCTAAGGGAATGTTCACTATTGTGGCTTGTGCCCTAAAGTGGACCTTTCAGATTTTTTCTTGTTGTTGAATAATTTCTGCTATTACTCTTACAAAAAACTTCCGATTTTAATGCACTGGTTTTTCTTGTTTTTCTTGTGTCGTTTCAAAAAAAAAACCCAATAAAACGTGAAATTTTTCGTATATATAAAAAGTAAATAATAAATTATAAAAATAAATTGTAAATAATAAATAATAATATAAATATATATGACTTTAAAATAACACAGTACTAAGATACATTCCAAAATTTTCAATGTCGTGATGTCTCAACATAATCGCAAAGTTGGCTACCCTGAACGTAAAAACCAAACGTCAATCTGGTAACGTTGTGAAGTAGAGACGGAGGAGATTAGAAAATAAACAAAAATCTTAAAATAGAATATTTGTGTTTGCACTTCAGAGTATAATTAATATACAATAACATAAAAGTTAATAGGAAAGAAACTGCAATTTTGCTGCATTACATTCGAGGACATACTTGGAGTTGATCGCTAAACGGTTATGACTTGGCATTCTTACTTTGCAAAATAAGAAGAAGCGCAGGTTTGATTCTTACAGCCGGCAGTTTGTCTAATAAACTAATCATATAGAGACAATCTGACAATTACAAGACACAAATAATAATACAATTTAAATGGAAAATCACTGATTACGACTATCAATTAAAAAGGTCAGAAACTAGTCTAGTCTGATTTGAAAATTAATAGTGTTTATAGTTTCATAGAGAAAAACTGTTATTCTTCTTCTTAGCCTCAACCTCTCTAAATAACAAAAAAGTTTTAAATAATTTTCCAAGTCGAATATTAAAGGGTCCGCCATCTAACGTTTTTTTTTCTCAACTAGTGCTTATTTCGTGAATGGTAACACTTAGCTCATGTCTGATTTGACAGATTATTAGTTTTATCCTTCCGCTGAACGAATATGGTTGTGTATCCGCTTGAACAACGCTGGGAAATATTGCGACATTACTTTGAAAATGTTGCAGAATGTGTGCGAAAATTGCGTACGGATTTTGGAAGAAGAGAAGCACCGGCAGCTCCGTATGTTCGTTATCTTGTGAAAAAAGTGAAAGAAACTGGCATCCTCATCGATAAACCAAAGCGTGAAAAGCCAACAACAGTGCGTACACCCGAGAATATTGCTGCTGTGGCAGAAAGTGTCCGTGGTATGACGCCATACAATTGGTTCAGGAGTTGAAGCCAACTCACCATCCAATGCGTTTTCGCTTCGCTAAGTGGGCCTGCGATCGACTTACAGAAGATTGGTGAAATACAGCTGCACACAATAATGTGCTTAAAAATTGAACCGAGCGTGTAGGCTACTGCATGGCCAGCCGAGGCAGCCATTTGAATAAAATTATTTTTCATTATTAACCGGAAGGATTGTACTTTCAAATAAAAAAAGAAATTTGAGAAAATATTCAGTAGTTTTTTTTTTTATAGCATTTTCAAAAAAAAAAAAATTATTTGGCTGACCCTATATTTAATAACTATTTTAATAACACTAATTGATTTCATAAGCAAATGTATAATAAATAAAATACAAATTTGAAAAACTAAATGTTCATTATGTTCCCTTCAGTGGACATTTTTTATAATTGACTATTATTTTTTGATTTTTTCCAAGTTTTAGTCTTTTTTAAATGGTTTACTCTTCACCTTAACTTATATTATCTATTTTGGAAAATTTTTCAACATGTTTTACAACAATAACAAAAATATCGTTTGTTTAGCGCAATTAAAAATGAATAGTGATTATAATTTCTAGAGAAAAACATTTATTCTTCTTCTTAACCTCAACCTTTCTAAATATAAAAAAGTTATATTATATGGTAACCTCTCAAGCAGCTTTAAACGATACACTTAGAATATTATATCGGTAAATACCACAGCAAATGTAGTTAAAAGCAAACGAAATCTTACTTGAAAAAAGGACGACTTACATTTCAGTAAATTCAACTAACATTGTCATTTGGTTTTTGTTGTTCAAAAAATGAACCACAATTGTAGTAAAAATGAACCACATATGTTAGTAAAAAATAAACAAACATTTATTTTTTTTTATTTTGTTAAAAAAAAACACTGTATAATATGAATATCAAATCATAATACAGTAATTTGATGTGGTTTGTTTTTGAAATGAGCTACAAATGTAGTCAAAAATTTAATTTCTTCTACTAATTACTGTACTTTCACTTAAAAATAAAGATTGCTGTATAACAGCTCAAACAACTACAAATATTTACAACAGAAGTTCCCTGAGTTTTCATAAAACGTTTTAATAAATAAAATTAAAATAAATTTGAATTTGAATACGAATTTTTGTCAAGCCTTCTTTATTTTCTACCCTTACATAAACTCAAAAAAATAAGTTAGTAGATAAGTTAGAAAAATGTCTTGTAAATCAAGTATACCATATTTTAAAAAAAAATTTTGCTGAAACTGTGTTTTCGTCTAAAATTTTAGTTATACTTATTCAGCACTTAACTGTTTTGAACTAATGTTTGACTAATGTTATACTAATTTATTTTGCTAAAAAAAAATTGTGCCAATAAGCACATTAATAGTGTGGACGAGAACCATAATGAGAGATATATGCAGAATGAAGTAGATGTCGCTGCAATTCAAGATGTAGCAGAGACAAGGAAATGATACTAAAAAGTCAAACTCTTGTAAGACATATAAAAAAATTAGCCACCCGAGTAAAAAGGTTCATATACAATCATATCTTATTTAATATATTATTATATAAAAACATATAGCTTTATATAGTTTAATATATCCATATTATGGCGCATATAATTGTATTTTGGATTTGGTGTTTAAAAATTTTTTTAAATGGTCCCATATACACTAACATCTAAATATATGTCGATTGATATAACCGTAGATGTGGCATATTTTAGTACATACGGTATATATAAATTAGCCTGATTTCGTTTATAATTTTATATCTTTAAGTACAATGTCATGTAATTTTATCACACCAAATTTTATCATTCTTTGATTAAAAATATCATTAGTGTCCGACCGAATATTCGGCTTAAGAGTTCAGCCAAAAGGTATTGTTCGGCCAAGTTCAGCGTTCTTCAAAATATTGGCCCTACACCGAGTATTTGAAGAAATTGAGTACGTTTTCAGATAAAATTCTAAAACTTTGAGTACAAAAACATGAATTCTATTAAATTCGTTATATATATATATATATCAGTAAAAATAAAACAGTTCAAGCATTCCTATTTTTTAAAAAGCACGTCATTAAAATAACTAAACTCATTATTTTATATTTTTGAAAAAATTAAATTAGCTTTTTTTGTGATTTTCTCGTGTTTAAGTATTTTTTTTATTTTACATTAAACAAATCTCCTGGTCAAAATCAACCGAAATTCACGTTTTGTTTAAATTAAAAAGTAAATTGAAATCTTCGGCTACGGCTTCGGACGAACATCTAAAACTTGGTCGAAGTTCGCCTACGGCTAGTAGTTTTTTAAAACTTTGAGTTTTTGGTTAAAAATTTGTATGAAATTTTACAACTATACAAGTATCGGGTATTTTTTTTAGCGTGTCATAAGTTTAAATCATAATAAAACAAGGAAATATATTTTTAATATCAATTAAACTGGCTTTATTGGAAAGAAAATTTTATAAAATTAATGTTTAAATTTGATTTCGGCCATGTGGCCGCCACGGCTGGCGCGTAGAAGCCGCAATCTGGAACACCAATTTTTAACAACTCTTCGAATGTTGATTTCCAGGTGTTCAATTGCTTGTGGTTTATCGACGTAGACAAGTGACTTAACATAACCCCAAAGAAAATAATCCAATGGGGTTAAATCACACGGTCTTGGTGGTCAATTAATTTGGCCATTACGTGAAATTATTTATTTATCAATTATGCGCCCCGTTAGGCTAGTTGGTAGCGTGCTGGCTTATCTGTGCGGGAGTCGGGGGTTCGATTCCCACCAGAGGCACTGGTCTGTTTTCGCTACAACGCGACGAAGGCCATAGTAGCTAGTGCTCGGTTAGGGTAATAGTATATAATTTGTAATTATATGATTTGGTTAGTCCTGTGGCATGCCACTATGTGGTTTAAAGCAGGACAAATGACCCCCTCCTATGATAAGCCAATGTTAAAGTTGCCAGTTGTTTACATAGGGTAGGGTTTAGCAGAGGACCGGTCTCTGGTACGAAGGGACCGATCCTGTGACACACGCAGGACCGGTCTCATTCCCCATAGGGCATAAACAGTTTTTAATAAAAAATTTTTAATTTTATCTAATAACATTTTCAGCTATAATCAGAAGCATTTATGTTACATTTTTCGAAAATTTTAAGATATTGCTGCTCTGTCCGTTGTTTTTTTTTTAAATTAGTAAAGAGGTTAAATTTTTTATTAACCTCTTAACTGGTTGATTAACTTAAAAATATGTAAAAAAAAAATTACGTATTTAATCATAATTTTTCAACAAGTAGTCCGAAATTAAAATGTAATACCTCAAATGAAAGACAAGATTTTATAATATTAACAGCAAAACATATCAAAGTACCATTATTTTTTACTTAAATATAAATCTTGTGTAAAATTAGCTATTATGTTTTTCTTTTGACTGCCGCAACATTTAGGGATTTTCTTTCATTAAAAATACTTTATAAAAGTACTTTATTAAGCTAACTTTTCGTTAAGTTAACTTTTTAAAAATAAAGATGTTTAAAAGTTAATATACCATTTGAGGGATTTAAAAGGATAATACATTTTTAAGATCTAAGAGATTAAGTAAAGGGTCCGCCATCTAACGTTTTTTTTTCAACTAGTGCTTATTTCGTGAATGGTAACACTTAGCTCATGTCTGATTTGACAGATAATTAGTTTTATCCTTCCGCTGAACGAATATGGTCCGTATGTTCGTTATCTTGTGAAAAAAGTGAAAGAAACTGGCATCCTCATCGATAAACCAAAGCGTGAAAAGCCAAAAACCCGAGAATATTGCTGCTGTGGTAAAAAGTGTGCGTGAAGCGCCATCAACATCAATTCACCGTCGTTCTCAACAATTGAACATTTCGGAGACATCATTGAGACGAATTTTGCATAAAGACCTTGGTATGACGCCATACAAAGTCCAATTGGTTCAGGAGTTCAGAAAAAAAGTTATTTGGCGGACCCTTTAGTATAATTACTACATTTACACTCAACTAGTAGTTTCAGCAAACTTTTTGTATTTACTTATCAAATTCTATAGAAATTTTTACCAAAAAAAAACAAAAAAAAAACAGAGATTTTTAAAAACTACAAGTTTTTGGTTGTAAATTGTAAAAAACTTAAAATATGTTCATTCGGAATATTGGAACTGGAAAGTAACAAAAAAAAAAATAAAATACTGTTCAATGCTGAAAATGATACAAAAAAAACTACGAAAGATTTTCGTTATTTTCGTTATTTTCGTAAAATTATTCAATTCTTGCCTAAACTGAATTTCGTAGAATTTACGAAATATTCGTTTTATCCTGCTTCGAAAAACACGAACATTTTTTACAGCCTTGTTTGACAGTTTGAAAGCAAATATCGGGTGTTTTTTATAGAGTGACACAAGTTTAAATCATAATAAAACCAGGAAATCTATTTTTAATATCAATGAAACGGGCTTTATTAGAAAGAAAATGTTATGAAGTAAATGTTTAAATATGATTTCTGCCATGTGGCCGCCACGCCTGGAGCGTAGAAGGCGCAATCTGGAACACCAATTTTCAACAACTTTTTGCAGCATTTGCGGCCGTATTTCGCCGAGAACTCTTCGAATGTTGATTTCCAGGTGCTCAATTGCTTGCGGTTTATCGACGTAGACATGTGACTTAACATAACCGCAAAGAAAATAATCTAGTGGGGTTAAATCTCACGATCTTGGTGGCGAATTAATTGGGTCATTACGTGAAATTATTTTTTCATCAGAAGTTTCTGTGAGTAAATCAATTGTAGCGCCCGCTCTGTGGCATATGGCTCCGTCCCGTTGGAACCACATATTAGCAAGATTAATGCCACGTAATTGAGGTACGGAAAAATTTCGAATCATGTACCGTTCACCATTGACTGTAACATTCTGACGATCATCGTTTTTAAATATATATATGGGCCAATGACTCCGCCAGGCCATAAAGCGCACCAAACAGTAATATTCTGTGGATGTAATGAGGTTTCGACAAAAGCTTGTGAATTTTCCTCACTCCGAATGCGACAATTCTGCTTATTTACGTAGCCATTCAACCATAAAATGGTTCAGCCATAAATTAGAAGAAGTGCACAATGAGTTTGACGAATAGAACAATTAGTTTGATTAAAAGTTTCAACAATTTGCACGCGTTGCTCTGGTGTAAGTCGATTCATAGTGAAATTTCAAAGCAAACTAAACAAAAAGCAACTATCAGCTGTTAAATGGGTGGTCAGGTAAAGCAGTGATGCCAACTCGAAGTTTTGGCACTTTAAAAAAAACACGCTTTAGTTTCTGAGAACTACACTTTCTTGGCTCTAGTATAAATGAGGTATAAATTATTTTTAAAAGATTCACGAAAAATAAAGATTTTTAGCATATAAATTAACTAAAGTTTAACATTTAGCAAAAATTGTATTAACTTTCAGCAAGGATTTTTTAATTTCTAATCATAAACGTTAGCAAAACTTTTGCTAAATTTACAGATTTTGTTGCCAAAAATCAGCTCGCAAAATATTTTGCTGACATTAGCAATGTAAGCACCCTCCTGACAAAAATGTTGCAGACTCAGCAAAATGTTTTGCTGTCATTACTAATTTTTTTAGAGAGTTTTTTATTTTAAGTCCACTTTAGGATACATGTTCCCTAATTTGGACTTTTCGAAAAATGTTATATAGCCGAAAAATGCCCAAGGGGTTGGCCTGTAAGCTGATGTATTTGAATTTGGAATATACCACTTAGTTTTTTATATATTGCCCAAATACCAAACGTAAGGCCACATTGGGGAACATTCCCTTTTTTTTATTTTTTTTTACAAGAATTACAAATTTGTTGGAATAGCAACAGCAACTTGACGCGTTATTAATGTCATCGCAGTCGTTGTTGTAGTCTTTAGCTGTGGCCACAATATTACAACAGACTAATTTTATATTTTAGTCAAGTCCAAGATTTCTACACAGCGTAGTATGTGCCGCAGTAACATCGGTTCTTGTTCATTTCTTCTATTTCTTTTTCGCCAACTGAGTGTGTTTGGAATTTTAAATAAATCCGTCAGTTTGTTAATGTTTGTTTTATACTATAATAACACGAATAGTACAAAATATTGTTGTTATTCTTTCATTTAATATTTTATTTATTATTTTGTATTTATTTAGGATTTGAATACATATTTTTTTTATTTTTACGCAAGAGGATTTTATTATTTCTTTTTTTTATTTTTTTTTTTCTATACATAAATAAAAACCACTACCAGTAGTTACATGGTGTAAATTCAATATTTTTTCAGGTATCATGTATATGTGACTACTGGAATTGATTTCGTTTATTTTGGCTTTTTTTTTTTAAGCCAAGTTATTGGATTGTTTGTCCGTCCCTCTGGTGTATGTTCAAGTGTGGATTTATTGGTTTTTGTAGAGTTTATAAAAATTTTATTTTTGGTTTAGTTTTTATATTTCTTAAAATTTATTTTATGTATTTTGTGCAGCCATCAGACATTATACAAAAAATTGTTTTTAAAAATATTTAATTTAAAAATAATGTATGTAGAATAGGGTTAGGGTTATTTATTTATTTAATAACTATATAATAATAAATTATTATATAGTTATGATTTTCGAGCAATAGCTACTGGGGCCATCAGCTCAGTATTGCAAATATCAAAAATTACATCACATAGCCGTGTAGACCTTGATATAAACCATGATCTTACTTTTTTGCGGCCGTTAAAGAAGTTCAAGCAGCGAACGCTATGAAGTTTTGATTAATACGCGGGCGGCTCAATAAGTCCGTGACTTTTTGAATAAAACACAGTTTTTTTTGCAAAAAAAAAAAATATTTTTCAACATAATCTCCTTTTAGATCAATACACTTAGTCCAACGTGTCTCTAATTTTTGTATCCCTTCCAAAAAAAAAGGATTTTTCGAGGTCCATAAAATAGGTTTATCAAGAATTTCATCGTTGGAACTAAATCTCTTTCCACCGAGCAAATTCTTTAGGTTTGGAAGTAGGAAGTAGTCACTGGGGGCTAAATCTGGAGAGGTATTATTGTTTTTCCCTTTTGAAGGTAATCGATGGGGATTATCCCGCGTGCATCCCAAAAACTGTTGCCATCACTTTATTGGCCGACAAACTTACCTTGGCCATCTTCATTTAGGCCTTCCCATTGTTTAGACTGCTGCTTGGATGCATGTTTCATCCACAGTTACAAAACGCCGCAAAAACTCATTCGAGTTGCAGTCAAACAACTCCAAACAATCCTTTAAAGTTGTCACACGATTACGTTTATGGTCAATTGAGAGCAAACGCGGCACCCATCTTGCAGGCAGCTTTCTCAAACCCAACTGTTCATTTAAAATCGAAACCACACTGCCATATGAAATGCATATGGCATCAACAATCTCACGCACTTTTACTCATCGATCGGCCAACACCATATCGTGGATTTTTTCGACATTTTCGGGTGTATTGACCTCAATTGGCCGTCCAGAATGTTCAGCGTCATTTATACTTGTGCGAAAACAAAAAAAGTCAGTAAACCACTTTTTTACCATTGAAATCGATAGTGCAGAGTCCCCATAGTATTTATCAAGCTTTTCTTTGGTTTGATTGACGGTTTTTTTTCGCAAAAAATAATGTTTAATGAGCATTCGAAATTCACTTTTTTCCATTTTTAAAAAAATTTACGAGGTTGTATGTTTTGAACAGCTGTTAAATGCAAAGTAAGTGACGGAACTTGCTCAAAATTTGAAAGTAGTCTATTAACAGGTGGTATTTGATGGGGGCAGTGTTGCATTTCATGTAACTACAAGTTAAGTTCAAAAATTCACGGACTTATTGATCCGCCCTCGTAGTTTTGGAAATTAAAAAAAATCTAACATTTTTAAAACTATATAGTTTTATGTTATGTACTTTTAACAACATCAGTTGAAATATTTCCCCGCCATTCTTACAAAACTATACACGTTGTATTGTACTATTTAATATAATTATTTTTAATAAAAACGGCTTTTAGAAATTGGTTTCGGTGCTGAAAGTTTTTATTGTGAATTGACCTAAAAAAAACGATATTTAGTGTCGGTACAATATTGTCCATAAGGTTGTACCCTGTAATTTGTTTGCAACAAAAAAGTTATAACCCTAATGTATATCTTACGTTTACTCACACAATTGAGTATTAACATAAAACTAGCTTTAAAGACCGATACTTCGTTACCAGTAGTTTTATATAGTATAGATGGAAAATTAATTATTTTTTAAGGAATTTGTTTCAATAAATTAGTTTATCCTTTTTAAGTGGATGTTTTTGTGATTTCGAGTTTCTGATTTCTACCTTAATGGTATAACATTGGTCATTAAAGGTGGAATTTCTTTTACCCCCATTTGTACCAAGCTGTTATAAAAACCCAAAGGATATATTCAATAAATGAACCCATACCTCAAAAGCTTATATATATATATTTTTAATCTCAGACTTTTTGCCTTCGGAAGCCTTCTCCTTAACGTCCTGCACAAACATATCGTAAGGCTTCCACTTTTTGTCCCTCCCTGTAAACATTTTTTAATACTCAGTTCCAGCTGATGCCTGCACCAAATTATAAGTTCTTAGATTCAACTGTTTATGCTGTATGCATTGACAAATCAAATTTAAAGATCATTACTTCAGCGGCTTTTAGGAGAAGATATTAAACCAAATAAGCCAGCATTTTACACAGTTCTTTTCAAAAGCTCCAAAATATAACTCATCAGTCAATTAGTCCATACAAAATTTATGTTCCTTTCTAAAAGGCTATATCAGACCTCCGAGCAGAAATTTCCAAAAATCCCGTCTAACGAGCTGTAGGAACATACTTACAATATAAAATTTTATTTTTTCGCCTTGGTACAAAAATTTGTATTACGGGGCCCTTTTTGGCCCTCCCTGTAGGCATAAATGTATATGAGGGATCAAGACCTAATATACCATAAGGGATAGATTTACATATTTTAACCCCTATTATTACCACGATACTGGACATTTTAAATTCCAAATTTCTGGCAAAGGGGTTTGACAAGGCCGCCAAGAGGAGACTTTTACCACTTTTCCCTTTTTGCCCTTCCTCGTGAGAGTTTCCAAATAAAAACCGTAAATGCAGATTTCAGCTGTATACAGATGTCTACTTCTAAAAAGAAAACCACATACCAAATTTTAAATTCCCCGGTTTAATGGTTTGGCCTAGCCGCCAAGGGGAGAGTTCATCCTAAGTTAACCCATAATTTTACCACGTTCTTGGCCAGAAATCCATAAAGTATCATATAAATGAGTTTATATTCGAAGAACCATATATAAACTTCAAGTTCCTAGCTTTAGTGGTATGGCCAGGGGAAAACATTTCCCCTTTTTGCCCCTCCCCGTAGAAATTTCCAAAAATATGCTCTATACAGACGTCTTCTCGTGTAGAGGTACTCATGTACCAAATTTCAAGTTCCTAGCATCATCGGTGGGCCAAGCAGCCAAGCGGGAGATTTTTCCCCTTTTTGCCCTCACCTCCCAGTAGGGATTTCCAAAAAATCCGCTTCATACAGGTGTGTACTCATGTTAAGGAACTCACGTACCAAGTTTCAAGTTCTTAGCATCAGCGGTTGCTCAGGCCACCGAGCATCTTCTCATCTTCTCTTACATTTATCAACAATTAGTGTTTTCTATTTGTAGTAGTAACATTTTAATAATGATCTCAAAGCTAACAATTTAAAATGAAATAAAAATAATTTATTTCATAAAAAAACATAAATAGTAAAATAATTTTATATAAGTCCCAGCAAAAATTTTTAGAACAGATTACATTGGAATCTGTTCTAGAACAGCTTCTTTTACCACCGGCTACATGGAACCGGTTCTATAACAGGTTAATGGGAGTCAAAAGGTAAGGTTTCACTGTCCCAGAACCAGTTCTACAACTGGTTCTAGAACCGGTTTCAAAGCAACCGGTTCTAGTTTGGAGGTAAAGAACCAGTTGCAAATAGGGCAAACTCCATATAAAAAGAACCAGTTGTAGAACAGAAATTAGAACCTGTTACAATACCGTATAAGTTGTTCTGCAACCAGTTATTTGGATTTTACTATTTTACTGGGGTACGGTACAATTTTCATAAAGTTCGGTAATGTGATATCTAATTTGTCTGGTAAAGTGAGATGCTGATGTTATTTTTTATATTTTTTATTGTTTGATACATTTCAAAGTTTAAGTCTTTTTTAAATGTTTTACGTTTATTTTTACGCAATTAAAAAAGTTACAAATGGAATGCCCAACAGTAGCTTTAATTGTAAGATAAAACCGTTTTAATGAACAAACCCATTATATCCTGCAGAAAGTAAAACGGAAGCACTTTTTTTCCTTCCAAAAGTTTTTTAAAAATCATAAGACTGTTTTATGAATTAAATGTTTGCGTTTTGACAAAAAACATATTTTTTCGAAAATATTTCGACATTTATTTGTTCAAAATGTATACCTTTACTTTTGGGGATTAGAAAACACCAATTTTAAAGTTTATGATTTTTTTAAATTCATTTTTTAAAAAAAAGTACACAGGGCATGAGCGATAATCGTTGAATGAAAAATGTTAATAATTTAGAAACAATTTCACTGGATTTCATCCAAAGACGTTTCAAATAATTTATAAAATCATTACTTTCCAAAACATAATTCTCCAAGTGTACTATTGGTTAAACCGGTGATAATACTTTTACTTGTAAATTATTTCACTCTAATTGCAATCATATAATGGAATAATATGCAAATGATATATTTTTAACACCACAACAGCATTTTTATAGAAATTGTTTCCATAATAATAGAGCACATTTTAAAAATACCATAACAGTATAGATAATACATGTAACTGTTATTTCTAGATGTTATATTATTATTGTTATTGCTGCTGTCATATGAACGTCATTCACGTAATTAGTTTATAGCAGTAGTTCCCAATAAATTTTGCATCGTGGACCCCTTAAGACATTTCTACTACCTCACGCACATCCAACATTTTTTACAATTTTTTTTTTTGGAATAAAATTTTTTTTTTTTTTATTTTATTTTATTAATTAATAATCATAAATTTACAAATTATATACTATTACCCTAACCGAGCACTTGCTACTATGGCCTTCGGCGCGTTGTAGCGAAAACAGACCAGTGCTTCTGGTGGGAATCGAACCCACGACCCCCGCACTGATAAGCCAGCACGCTACCAACTAGCCTACCGGGGCGCACAGAATAAAAATAAAAGTACAATACAAAAGTAACAAACTAAATAAAATTGGATTTTTATATTGAGTACTATAAAAATAAGTAACAAAAACCAGCAAAATATTGATAATTTTTTTAGAGTCGTATAAGTCGAAAAAACAGATATTTTGAAAATTTTAAAACTTTTTGTCAAAAATGCCTTGTTTTCTGAACGAAAAGAGTTTGTGGGAAATTATTAAAGACAAAACGGTTTAATTGGTTTGATTGGTGGTTTGGTTGGTTGGTTTTTTTAAGTTTGACTACACCTTAATAAAATAGATCCTTCTTGGTTATATTAATTTTTCTACACTGATAATAATCCATGCGTAAAATTACGAAAACATGTCAAAATAACCAAATTTTTTGTAAAATAAACAAAAATTTGTACATTTTACGAAATTTTTTGTAGTTTTGACAACAATTTCGTATTTTTTTGCATGTACAAATTTTTTTCTTTAGTGTAAAATAAGTACACTTAGAATACTATGTATACAAAGACCACTACAAATGTAGTTAGAAACAAACGAAATTTGTTTGCAGTAAATTCAACTAAAATTGTCATTTGTTTTTTAATATTCAAAAAATGAACCACAATTGTAATACAAATTAACCGCATGTTAGTAAAAAATAAGCAAACATTTATTTGTTTTTATTTTTTTAAATAACAAAAAACTACTGTACGAAATCAATGTAAAATCATAAAACAGTATTTTGATGTGGTTGGTTTTTTTAAATGAACAACATATGTAGTCAAAAATTAAATTTCCTCTACAAATGATTGTAAATAATAAAACAGTCATTTGATGTGGTTTGTTTTTTTAAATGAACTAAAAGGTTAGAAAAAAATGTTATTTGTTCTACAAATGACTGATATTTGCATTAAAAATAAAGAAACTGTATTACGACATAAACAACTATATATTTTTAAAGCAGAAGTTTCCTGAGTGTATGGTATATAAAAAAATTCTATACACAGAAACACAACTTATTTCGCATCCTTAAAAATCTTTAAAACTGCTGCAGTCTGGCATATCAATTGTGTCTGTTAAATTTTCAATAAAAATGTTTACTTCTTCTTCCTGAAAAAATCGTTTTAAATCTTTATATTTTGAAATAATTTATGGATTTATGGAACAAAAATAAAAATTTTAAATACGTTTCATAAGTAGCAATTAGCATTTTATTATTTTAGCATTGAAGAAAATATCCTTATGTTATGAATGTCATATGCAGAAATTTTAGTATACATCCCGCACACATTTTTCTATGACAAGGCAATTGACATGGAATGTCCCATATTAACATGCAATTTGAATAATCTCGTGCACATGTAACAAATCTTTTTAATTTTTTATATAATCGTGTATTTATTTTTATCTTTGTTTTCTCGTATAATAATATAATTTTGAAATATACACGCTACAGCACCATTTGATAATGTTAAAAATTACCAAAAAAAAAAAAAATCTCAAAATTTCGTTAAATATGGATACTTGATTGAAGTAACGAAACTGATAAACATGAACAACAATCTCACTTCTAAAAGTTTGAGAGTAAGGTTAAAATTCGGTGTTGGCCAGCGTTTCATTCGGTTATCGGTACTGTTCTAAGAATATTACTATTTGTAGTTTAATAAAAAAGTTTTCACTTGAGTTAAAAATATAGGAACATGCTTTTATTTTTCAAAAAAATATTTATTTAAACTATTTATAGATTTTTTTAGTTTCATATATTATTTTCATTTATTTAAAGTTTCATAAAAACTGAGCGATGAGGGTGATATATATATATTCATTCGGGCGGGTCGATTTAAAAATCGCTCAACGTACAATGAAAATCGTATTCTAGGGATCAAAATAAGAAACTTTGCCGAAGGCACCATACCTCTAAAACGAATTCTGATGTCCCGACTTTTGAAATTTTGAAAAATTCCTCTTTTAGAGTGCCCCAATCGAATCCAATCCAATCGAATATAATTTATACATTCACCTGCTAGAGCGTCTTCCGGAGAAGAAATAGAGACTCTAATCTTGGAAACACTCCTCCTACTTTTTGAAATATCTCTATCCCGAGATTTGTACATTTTGCTATAAAAACACGGCTAAAAAGGCCCTCTTTCAACTTAAAATTAAACCCCTAACGGTCACCTAGAATGATTATTTATGCATTAATCTGCTAGCGTGTCTCCCGGAGAAGAAGTAGCTTCCATAATCTCGGAGAGATTCCTCCTACTTTCTGAAATATCGAAGTGGGCTTTTTCAAAATTTCACCCTACGGGTCAAAAGTCGGGACATCAGAATTCGTTTTACAGGTGTGGTTCCTTCAGCAAAGTTTCTTATTTTGATCTCGAGAATACGATTTTCCTCGTACGTTGAGCGATTTTTTTTTACCTCCATACAAATCGACCCGCCCTAATATACATGCATGCATTAAGATTTTCGTTAACACGCTTGACAATATAATGTTCACATACAGAATGTAATTTTTCGTGGTACTACAATGGAAAAAAATCAGAAAAAAATTGAATCCATTCGACTTCCATTCTAAAATTAACAGGGATTATTAAGGTTATATTGAGTTTAAAGAAAATATTTTTTTTAGATTATTTGACTTGTTCGAAGATGGTGGAAAACAGAAATTAAATTAAAAAAACCAAATTTTAAAAATAAAAAAAATAATACTAATTTTAAGAAGAAGGCTTAAATACCTTTAAAATAAGGTATTAAACTTTAAAAAACATTCACTAGTTTTAGAAAAATATTAGTTTAAAAGTTGTCATGTCACAAGATTTTTCACGATTTTGAGGATTTTCAAATGTATGTACATAACTTTTTGAAAAAAAAAATTTTATGTACATACATTTTTTTCTGGAAACACGTGTAAAATATTTTTTAATGAAGAATAAGTACTAAAGTTTTGCAAGACATCGGAGACATCAAAGTAAATTTTTAGCAAAAACCGTACGGTCTGACATGGAATGACTCATATATATGTTTTTTTTTTTTTATTATTAATAAATAATCATATAATTACAAATTATATACTAATACCCTAACCGAGCACTAGCTACTATGGCGTTCGGCTCGTTGTAGCGAAAACAGACCAGTACCTCTGGTGGGAATCGAACCCACGACCCCCGCACTGATAAGCCAGCACGCTACCAAATAGCCTATTGGGGCGCACCCAATATAAGTTTTTTAGCTCATAAAAAATGCATTAAAAACGGAAAATCTGCTCTAAAAACAAAGATTTTCTTTAAGAATTCGTTTTTAAAAACTTATTTTTCAGAGCAACTTTGAGAAATTTATTTTAATTTCCACCGGAAAAGGGAACAAAATATTGAATATTGCTAAATCGGTACAGTTTTAAAATAAAAAATTTAAATTTGCAATAATAGTTTAATCTTCCAAAACCAGTGTTGAAAACCCAAAATAATATTTTTTATTGAAACATATAATTGTTCGTTAACTAAAAACTAAATAAAAAAAAATTGCTAAAATATGCTTTTGTTCAAAAAAGTACTAAAATATGCTCAAAAATAAGATTTTTTTTATCGAAATATGCAAAAACACGAGCAAAATATTCAAAAAAATATATGTAATTAAAACGATAGAAGGAAACCAAAAGTGTAAAAGACACTTAAAAAACAACAAAGTCAATATATTTTAAAGCCAAAAATTTACACGAGCGCTCGCAAATTACAAATTACTTTTCTCTGGTTTTACAGCACGATGTATCGGTTACAGCACGATGTATCAAAGTCTCATAAAAATCGGCGGATTCACCACTGTGTAGTTTCCTTGTTAGTTACGAAAACGTGGTATATTTTAAGAAAATCTATGGATAAATTTAGAAGTTGTAGACATAAATATAAAATAACAAAATACAGAAAAATGTGAATTAAAAATTATTAAAAAAAAAGTGTTGTGCATAATTTTCTTTAAATAAACATTATTGTCTTTAGAAATAAGCTATTTCTACGTGAACAATTGTAAAATTAATTCTATAGTCAGTTAGTGTAAAATATCTAATCTTTATACTTGACCGACTAACAATTTCTTTGTTTCTTTTTATGTTAACCCTTAAATGCATCTTTAAAGATACAAAAAATAAAAAAAATCCTACTGCCTATTTTAAGTTTAATGAAAATGGAAACTTCACTAATGTGTTAACAAAATCCTAGAGCTCTTTAATAAAATACATTTTTTAATAAAAATTTAGAATTTCGCCTTTCATTAATTATAAAAGTTGAAAAAAAATGTACGAATTTAAAAAAAAAATTAAAAAAAAAATGCAAAATTTAATACAATGCAATTTTTTTTGATATCGAAAAAATGCAAAAATAATTTTAGGAAGTTCAAATAGAATACATAAGTATTAAGAGGCAAATGTAAGATTTCAAATGATATATTTTTTTGTATCTAAGTCACTTAATTTTTTTTTATTTAGAAAAGTTTAGAAAAGTCTAAAAAATTATAAACGCTATTCATTTTCAAATCAGAGTAGACTAGTTTCTACCTTTTTTATGGACAGGCGTCATCGGTGATTTTCCATTTAACTTGTTTTATTATTTATTTCTTATAATTGTTAGATTGTCTCTATATGATACATTTTTTTTCCAACATCCTTCTTCGTACATTATAAACGTAACAATACCAAGTCATAACCGTTTAGCGATCACACCCATATATGGCCTCGAATGTAATGCAGCTAAATTGCAGTTTTCTTTCCTATTAGCTTTTCTGTTATTCTATATTATACTCAGAAGTGACCAACACTAACAAATACAAATATTCTATTTTTAGATTTTTGTTTATTTTGCTAATCTCCTCTGTCTCTATTTTACAACGTTACCAGATTGACGTATGGTATTTACGTTCAGTGTAGACAACTTTGCTTTTTAAGTTGAGACATAGCCACAAGGCAAATTTTATAATGTATTTTAGTACAGTGTTTTTAACGTCATATAAGCAGTCGCAATTAATTTTTAATTAATATGCATTTGATAAATTTGATTTAGAAAAGTTGAGGTTAGGAAGAAAAATAAACGTTTTTCTCTAAAATAAAAATATAAACACTATTAATTTTTAAATCATCATAATTTTTGTCTAACAGGTAATTCAAAATTTTGAAATTTATGGTTTTTTGGATATAAAAAGCGTAACCTAGAAAATTCCCGAAATAGATCTATCAACACATTCCTGAAAGGGTAAAATAATAAATTTGAAAACAAAAAAACTCTATAGATTATTTGTTAGGACAATATCTTAATAAAGAAATATAGAGTATGTCCTCGAACTTGAATAATTTTCATTTTCATTACACAATTAAAGGTCGAAAAAACCATAATATTTATGTTTAATAAAATTTTTTTTTTATTAATTAATGATCATATAATTACAAATTATATACTATTACCCTAACCGAGCACTAGCTACTATGGCCTTCGGCGCGTTGTAGCGAAAGCAGGCCAGTGCCTCTGGTGGGAATCGAACCCACGACCCCGCACTGATAAACCAGCACGCTACCAACTAGCCTACCGGGGCGCACATTAATAAAAATTAAATCAAACTTGTTAAAAACAATTATTTAAAAAATCGCGGTACGCAGTTTTTGTTTCTTTGGCATTTCACACCATAAAAACACCTTTTTTTATTAAAATCGACTCTGTTGGGCATTTAAGGGTTAATAATAACATGACATTAAAATTATGTGTAACTGTCAAAGCGCATGTTTAACCGTAATACAATTTACAATAGACGACAGACAAATATGTATAAAAATAGACAAGCAAATAACGTTAGTTAGATCTGCAAAAAAAATAAATAAATAAAAACTGAGATGTTAATAATATTTTCCATAAAATGATGATGTTCTAATAACTGTTGTTTAAAAAAACACTTAAAATCTGTAGTAAATCTTGTTAATATTCAACAATAAACTGTATTACCAGCACTGCTTATACCCAGAAGTGCCAATAGAGAATTCTTTTTTTTTTTAGAAGTAGAATAGAAAAATAAATGAAGCACTTAAGTATGTAAAACTATAGAACAATGTTGCAGAATAAATATAGAATAATCTAAGGAGAGAACAAAAAACGCGTTCTGTCGCACCTAACATCATCTGAATAATACCGAATAAATAAGCCATTTAATATGTTAATACAAATATAGTTGTTGGCCATGGCTTTTGAAAGCATTTGAGAGGACAACATAAAAAAAAAACAGCAGCCAGCCAGCCATCCAGCCGTTTTGTCAACATAAGTTAATAACATTAGCGCCAACGACATTGTTATTTATATACGATTACACTAAGAATATTAATTGTGGGTTAACTAGCTCACAGCGGGTTGGAGTTTAAATTTTCAGCCAAAATAAAAATACGTACACACAGAAAACAGTTTTGTAGTTGCAACCGAATTTTTTGCCAACCGAATTTTTGTGGTTCCACGTACTATCACTATTATTAAATTTTAAAAATATTGTAACAACGGACATTTATTTACAAATTTCGAATATTTATTGTAACAATTGAATATTTTATGTTTATGGACAAAAATTTATTTTATTAATAAAAAAATTATATGCTTCGAACTAGGCTCGAACCGGCGCACAGTGCGACATTTGGCCAATCTAGGTGGACAAAAATCGAAAAATAAAAGTTGGCGGATTGTTATAATTTAAATGAATGTGACAGCAAACAATCCATATAATCATAATATGACGAAAAAGTGCTGTTTCATTTGACACAGGAGTTTAAAGTCACATCTTGTAATAGACTTTTGAGAAATAAAATATATTTTTGAGCACCATCCCAACTTCAAACACTTATAACTTTTTTGTTGTTGGAGTTATAAGTCCAATCTAGTTTTCAAATCCGCTCATTTTTCAATTTAATCGACAACTTATTGTTGTAATTTATTAAAAACAAAAATTAAAAATTTAAAAAAAAAAACGGAAACTTCGTTGGAATAAAACTATAGTTTCCTCACGCTCCCTCACACGACCTATACATGTGGCAGGTGTTGGAATGTCTCTAGTAAGAGATTAAACCATGTTTGCTGGCGATTTTTTGCAATTTATAGAGAATTTTAATGTTTAGTAAACGTCTAAAATGACATTTTGCTTGATTTTTTTTTTTAATTCCAGAGCCTTTTAGTTTTAAAGTATATGAAAAATACACTTATATTGCACATAAAATTGAATGATTATGTAAGAATACATTATACTATAAAATGTAATGTGTTATTACACCAAACCCTTGTTTAATGGCATTACATTTTTTTTAACGCTGTTTAGTTTTTGTATATTATATGGGAAAATTGGATAATTGTTAAATTCGTAGAATTCGCAATCGAATTAAAATAATGAAAAACAAATAACTTTAATTTTTTGGTTTGAAATTCTTAAATACCACGCCCCTTTTTGTTACAGTATAGAGTTAATTTTACAATGTACATAAGTCAAAAAATGAAATCTAGCCCAAGGTTGTCCAACACAACTTATATATCTGTTATAAAAAAGTGGGCGTACACCGCCCATCAATAATTATCTTCGAGGTTATTGTGTAGAATTTTTTTTACAAAATGGTACACAAATAATAATTTTTTTTACAAAATTTCATAAAAATTCTTCATATTATTTAAGCAATTTCTTAAATAATAGTTAATTTCCCAAAAATGGGCGTGGCAATTGTTCGATTGTTCCAAATTTTGTTGTCAATATTAGTTATGTCCTACATTATTATCAAACCAAATTTCAAGCCAGGATCTTTTAAATAAGATTTTTGTCCACCTCGATTGGCCAAATGTCACACTGTGCGGCGACCTCTGCTTGCTTACTTTACCTCTAGCCTAAACCCAATTGAAATATGTTTCTTTAAATTTCGACCTTGCATATTTTCTTATTTCAAATTTAAATATTTGTCTAAAAATAGATTTTGTATGTACAATAGAATTTCGGTTGCTAAGCTCAATTATTTATTAGAGTTGCCAAAACTATAAAAAAAAATTATATTATTTTAAAATTATTTTATTAATAAAAAATTCTCCGCGAACTGGTCTTGAATCGGTGACCTTATGCTTGTCAGGCAATTACTTTACCTCTAGCCTAAACCTATTTTGAAATTGTTTTTTCAAATTTCTACCTTGAATATTTTTTTCTTTCAAATTTAAATTTAATGTCTAAAAATAGATTTGTATGTACAACAGAAATTGGGTCGCCGATCTCAATATTTTATTAGAGTTACCAAAAAAACTTTATATTATTTTGAAATTGGTAACGAAAACTTATATGTTAGATAGAGTGATTGTTTTTTTGCAGGCGAAACTAACATTCGATTTTAACTGCAAATATTTTATTCATGGAATAAAATCTTCGAAAAGTGGTTGGTTGTTGGTATTAAAGGTAATGTAGAAGTTATTATTTTTTCAATATTGATAAGGAAAACCAATAGTTTGAATGATGTGACTGTGTTTTGGTTAACTTTATATATTTTCTGTTTACAATATAGTTTAATTATTCTGATGATGAGTTTTAAGGACTTACAATTCAAATTATCGAATAATGATTAAATTTTGTTGGTTACAATGGAATTCCAACCAATTTATGATCTGTGTGTATATGTAATAAAAATGCACTCATACCAATACAGTAATTTAAGTGTTAGTGTAAATTTATTGAATAAATTAATACATTCGGTTGCCCATAACACGGTGCTACAAATTGAATCAAATTTTATGAATTTCGATAGCGTCTTCCAAGAGAGCTATCCCTATAACAAACTGCGGATTTTAATGAACCTTTGATATGTTGAGGAGAATAAAAAAGTGAAGAACGGATAGTTTTTTTTGCTGTAAATGGTGATTTTTTAATAGCTTTTGGATTTGATTTAAAAAAATACAAAAAATTTAGAGAAATGTATGAAATCTTTATTTGAGTCGATAGAACGATCTATATAATTCAATGTTTAAAAATGATTTCATGTAAATGTTGACCGCGGCCACGTCTCAAATGGTGTATACGCCGTTCCAATTTTGGCATACTCTCTCCAACGTATCGGCCGGTATCTCACGAATAAATTTTTCAACATTGGCACTGGAAGTGCGTCGACCGTTGCCGGCTTTGCCCTATAGAGCTTTAACATAGCCAAATAAAAAATAATCTAAAGGCTTTAAATCGCACGATCTAGGCGTCTAATTGACCGGCCCCAAACGTGAAATAAACTGTTCACCGAACTCATCTCTCAATTGGGCCATGGTTTCGCGTGCTGTGGCACCGTATTGTTGAAACCGCATGTCACATAAGTCCAGCTCTTAAATTTTGGGAAAAAAAATTTGTAATCATTGCACGGTAGCGCTCGCCATTCACAGTAACGTTTCTGCCTTCGTCGTCTTTGAAAAAGAACGATCCAATGATGCGTGCTGTGTGGCACCGTCTTGTTGAAACCGCATGTCACATAAGTCCAGCTCTTAAATTTTGGGCAAAAAAAAAAAAAATTGTAATCATTGCACGGTAGCGCTCGCCATTCAAAGTAACGTTTCTGCCTTCGTCGTCTTTGAAAAAGAGCGATCCAATGATGCCACCAAAAATTTTCCACGTAGTGGAGTAACAGAGACCCAATTGCTGCTATATTTTCCTCTGTCCGCACTATACGCATGCGTGTTGGTGGTTTAATGTCCAATAATGTAAGTTTAATCACAAGATTCCGAATAGCCGCCTCAGAAGGTCGCCCAAACCGACCATAAATTGGAAGAAGTGCACGATGTACTTTCTTAACCGAGCATGAATTTTGATAATAAAATTCAATAAGCTGCAAGCGTTGCTCGTTTCTAAGTTGATTCATGGTTAAATTATAGACCAAACTGAATATGTTAAACAGTAACATGTTACACGAAAATAGCTGAGCTGCGAAAAACAGTGATGCCAAAAAAGGAAGTTGCTAAAATATCACCCTTTATGTATAGCCAAAAATCTGAAGCATTTTTGTGATGTTACAGATGTATAACTATAAGTGTAAATCTCTATCTTTGTCAAATTTTTCATCACGTCACACCTAATTAACAACAGTTTAGAAAAAAATTACATCTTGGCCCATAGTGCAGTCAACAAATTACAGCACATCGTTCGTTGGTGGAACTTTAATATGTTCCACTTATTTTATTATGTACATTTTTTGTTTTTTGCGTTTTAAAAAGTTATTTTAATATTTTATACTTCTAGATCGTTTTTGTGTTTATATTATCTAAAGTTAAACGATTTTATAGACCATTGTTATATGAAATAGTTGTTTTTATTGTTCGGATTTAACCTTAAGCTATAACTGCATATAAAAATCATTGTTACGAGGGCGAAAGCGACAAAAAATATTTTATAAGAAACATAACAATTGTTTCTTATTTATTTGTACTTTTGCCATACTATGTATTTTTTATTTTTTTTTTTTCATTTAAAAGTTTTTATTGGCAACATGAACAGTATAGAAAAGCATTACCATATAACTGGTTATATAAGTACATATTTGGTAATAGCAAGTACTTACAATTGTCACTACAAATGCCATTGATTGTATATGGACATGTAGCGCAAAATAATGGCATATCATTATTAAACGCTTTACGCCATCGGACGTTTGGAACTTGTTTACCTGGTAGGATAGTTGGCTTCGTAGGGAGCCTGAACCTATAGGGTGTATTCGCTGGCAGCACAAAATACCAACTTCTGGTCGCCACTCTAATCTAATCTAAACACTTTACGAAAAACCAAAAAATATGTGGTTATATGCTTACTAGTTTAGACAAAAATACACTCATAAAAATAAATCTGTCAGAACGCAGAAAAAGCTACTAAAAATTAGTTGAAAATTTTCTTGCAGAAAAAACTGATAAATTTTTTTTTGCTAAATATTAGTAAAATAAGAGCAGAAAAAACAAATCTATTTTAGTTACTTATGATGTGAATTTTAGTTAATTGAAAATAGCATTTTACTCTGCGAAATTAGCAAAAAACTTTTACTAAATATTTGTAAACTGAAAATAGCAAACAAAAACTGTAATAATAACAACATTTTTACTATGTTTACCTCAAATTTAGTAGAATGCTAATAACAGTTTATTTTTCTAAAATCATAGCAGAATTTTATTTGCATTAAAAAAATACCTAAAAAAATTTTAAAAATTTCACATTTTTAAAATTTTTTTTTTGTCTACTAATATTTGGTAAATGTGTTTTGCTGATTTCAGCATATTATTTTGTTACTTTCAATTTACTAAAATTTAGCTCAAATATAACTAAATATTTGTAAATTCAACAGAAATATTTTTGCAATTCTTATATTCCTAATATTTAGTAAAAAAATATGCTAATTTCAAAATTTTTTTCTGCAAGCTAAGTTTTAACTAATTTTTAGTAGCTGTTTTACTATTTTTACAGTTTTTTTTTCTATGAGTGTAATGAGCATAAAATTAATATTCAAAAAAAAAAAATACTAAATTTAATAATTTATTGAAAAAAAAAAATTTATATATAAAAACCTGGGACTCCATTTATTTAGTTAGCTCTACAATCTGCGCTATGTAGATAAAAACATAGATGACTTGCTTGCACAAAATGTCATTACTTTTCAGCTAACAAAAAATCAAAAATTTGTAGTTATATATGTTCTCACTAGAGTCAAAAAAAATAATGAGTCCAAAAATAGATTTTTAAAAATGTTGAGATAATTTATTTATATTAAAAATAATGATATATATAAGTAGTTATGGGTAACGCATTATTTTGTGTATTAAAATAATGGAAAAATTATTTAGTTATTAGTAAGTCCTTATTATTTGTGTTAAATTAATGCAGAGAGTGAGCTGGTGTCATTACAAGTAGTGAGAAAAGTAATGACATATCATTACCATTTCTACACTGGGTTGTTGTATGAATTTATGTATATTCCTTATGGGTAAACATGTTGTTAACTTCACCTGTACTTGAAAAAAACAAAACTTTTCTGTTGTTGCTGATGTTATAAATAATACACAGAATATGTATTTTCAATATGTATGAGATGAAAATATCATGCAAAATATAAGGATTAGGGTGTCCAAAAAATTTAAATGTCTTTTTAATAAAAAAGGAATAAAAACATCTATAGTACTTTCTGAATAAGAGGTGCTTTTAGTAAAAAGCACTTTTTGAACAAAAAGAACTTTTTAAAAGAGTGCACATTTTTAACTCATTAAAGACACGCCATAGATCCGCTGGAAATTTTTCAAGCAAACTTTCCAGATATATAAAAACATTTTTCATTAAGAAATATTTTTAATTTGTTTTGCCTAAAGGGCCCTTTGGAAGAAATATTAGCAACCAAAGTTGAAACTTTGATACTCGTAGCATATAAATCCTAGACGGTTTTAACCCATTTTTTACGAAGAGTAGATTCCGTTTGCATTTTTTGACAAAACTTGGTAGGAAGATACATTAGTTTGCCAGTGTCCATTTTCAGTAAATTGTATAGCCCATTGAAACTTTGAAGCCTTGTACGTACTTAAAGGGTTAATATATTTTACAAATTTTATTTCTGTGTCGTAACAAGTCAAATATATATCAAACAATTTCACAAAATTTTAGCCGTTGTTTTTGCACTATGTTTAAGAAGTTTTTAAATATTTTAAAATTTTTAAACAGTTTTTGAAAATTGTTATTTGGCAACTCTAATCGCTCAAATTTGTATGTTGCTTTGATGGTTGAGAAAAAATAGCACATTTTTGATATTAAAAGCAAAAAGTTTCGGTATATTTAAATTTGTATAAAGACGGACAATTCTTGAATCGATTAGAAAATTTTTCAAAAAAAAAAATACATGTTGAAATAAAATTGTTTCCATTTCTAAAGATTTTCTTACTATGTCTTTATCGATACCAAATAATCACATTTTTACGCCGGTCTTCCTATATATATTATACTCGTATATCTATATATATTATATTTTATGAAAAAAGTGCTTTTAAAAAAAAATCGGAAAATTGTTTTTTTAATTCATTATATGGCAACCCTGGAATTACAAATTAAAAAAAAATTTTAAACGCCGGTTGGTAAAAAATACAGATACTTTAATTTTGTGAACAAATCTCTATTCAAAAATATATGAAAAATAATTGTATGAAATTAAACGGTTTTTTTATTTTTATTTGGAAAAAGATCATGTTTTTCTTGCATTTTTTAAATTGCCATATGGGAACTCTGATGATATAATTTTTATGAGTGTAGTGATATTTTTAAAAAACCATCTATTATTTATGTTTTATGTAAAAACGGAACAAATTTTGGAATATTTCCGACTTTGTATAGTTGAAAAATGCATCTTCCGATCGGTCAGATTTTTAAAAATTATACACAATCGATGAACTAATTTCTAGGCAAATACATTTTCATATTTTTTCATCAAAAAAAATTAATAAAAAATATTATAAATTGGCCATTTTTATATTTTTAAATAATTTTTGAAAAAGTTTCATCAAAAATTGTTCAAATAACTATTTGGCAACTCTGAATAAAAACTTTCCACAATTTTTTTATTCAAGATTGAACTCAAGATGTTAAATTATTTTATGATTTGTAAACCACTTAGTTGTCCATATCTAGTAAAAAAATAAAGCCGTTAAAATGTACTGGGTCTAAAATGAACACTGTGTCAAAAAAGAGTTAATAAAAGATAAGGGAATGTTAGCCAATGTGAGCTTATAACTATTTTAACGGATTTAAATCAAACCAAATAGATTGATCCGAATACAAATACGATATAATAAGGCTGCATTTTTTGGACATAGATAATTTCTTTAAACATTGAAACCCATCAAAAAAGAATAAGAACATAAATCAGTGGCTTACTTTAGCGAACAAGCGAGGTATCACATTAACTAGCAGTATGAAAAATAAATTTTTAATTTTTTTTTATTTCTTATTGATAATATATTTTGGTGGAATAAATTATACATGTCGACAAAAGTTGATGAAATTTTCTAACCAGGAATAATAGTTTCCCGAAGGTTTTAAACGTGCTGAATACGAATCTTAACTCAGAACAGCCCTATCACGTCGAGATATTCTAACCTAAAATCTTCGGGAAAGTATAGTCTGATTCTTGGTTAGAAAACATTGTCGGCCTGTGTTATTTGTATTAAAATTGCATGTTTCATTGATTTTAAAAATATATTTCCTGGTTTTACTATGATTGAAACTTGTTTCACTCTATAAAAAAAACCCGATATTTGCTTTCAAAATGTCAAACATGGCTGTTTGTATTCCCAGTAAAAAATGTTCGTCTTTTTGGAAGCAGGATAAAACATATATTTCGTATATTCTACGAAATTCAGTTTAGGCAAGAATTGACTAATTTTATGAAAATAACGAAAATCTTTTGTAGTTTTTTTTTGTATTATTTTCAGCATTCAACAGTATTTTCATTTTTTTTTGTTTACTTTTCAGTTCCAATATTCCGAATGAACATATTTTAAGTCTTTTTCAATTTACACTGCAACCAAAAACTTGTAGTTTTTAAAAACTTCTGCTTTTTTGTTTTTGGTTAAAATTGTCTATAGAATTTGATAAGTAAATACAAAAAGTTTTCAGAAACTACTACTACATTTAAAGCTGTGTTGACCAGAGCGGAGGGTAGCGGCAGAAAAATTGTGTTTTTATTATTGTATGTTGTTGTTTATACTCCCTGAAGATGTCATTCAAAGAACGATGAAATATTGGAGATATATAAAATAATAAAGGATATTTTATAAATACTACCGTGACCTAGAGCTCAATTATTCATTTCAAAGGTCGAAAAACTTTTCATAATTTATAAAAAACTACAATATTAAAAATATTTTCAAATTAAAAAAAAAAATTGCTAAAAACAAAAAGTCACGAAAATTAAAAAAAAAAACGCAATTATTTATCAGAAATTTTAAAAAAGTAGCAAAAATTGGAAACAAATAGATAAAATTTTAAAAATTCCCCAATTTGAAAAAATAACAAAATTTCAAAAACGCTAAATCCTCTCTAATATTAAAAAAATTGTTAAAATTTAAAAAATCACTGAAAATTTAAAAAATTTCTCGAAAAAAATTTTCACTTTTGGGATATTTTTTTAAATTCTGACAATTTTTTTTGTTCCTTTAAGTGATTTCTTAAAATTTCGGCATTTGTTGTTTTTGGCGATTTTTTTATAATTTGATTTTTATAATTGAGTGATTTTTTAAATTTTATATCTTCGCGATTTTTTTTTTTAATTTCGACAACTTTTTTTTAATTTTAAATATTTTTTTTAATTTTTTGACGGTTTTGTTTTTGCAAATATATATCAAATTTCTATCGACTTCCAATTAAATAGATTTTTTTTTTTTATTTTATCGGTTTTTTTTTAATTTCGCTAATTTTGCTAATTTTTTTAAATTTTGTAATTTTTTTTATTTGTTGTCACTATGGGTTATGAAATCTGGAAATTTTGTTTGCACCAAAATCATTTTCAATTATTAATTGAAAGTGAGTTATAAATCCAACAAAACTTTATTTGGAACTTTATTGACACAAATTTGTTCTGTGTAACTAAAAAAAATATTTTCGAAAATTTGTTTTTTTATCGTAGAATCATCAAAAATTTTAATTTTTCTTTTTTCGAACCACCCTAACTTATGCAAAAATTTTATTAATTATAATGACTTTAATAATTAAAATTTAATGAAAAGGCAACATTTTCATAAATCTTTTTTTGTTCATAGTGCAACAATTAAACATAAAATACACTCCAAAAATTGTAATATAAAGTCAATAATTTTGATATTTTACACTAAAAACAGCTTAAATTATTAACGCTTTTACACAAACTTTTAATATTTAAGTCTAGAGATTAAAAAAAATAATTCGCGATTTCTATCACAATTTACAATAAATATATTAATGTATAAACATTTTCACATATCTTAATTGAAATTCTGTTAAAGATTGGTAAATTGTTATATTACATGACGCATAGTTTGTAAATATAAACACCAAATGTGTAAGGTAATATTTTGCTGTTTTTTTTTTATTGATATACATTATGTATTTAAAATCAATCATATTGTGTATAAAATTTGTGTTTTGTGAAATTTATTTTTTTTTTTGTAAAATTACACAAATAATGCGCATAATTATTGTAATTAATCGCCACAGAGAACGTTTACTGAATTTTTTAACTGTTTTTCTGCTATGTTTTGGGAAAATTTATTCAAAAATTAATTGAAGTGTAATTTTTACCCACTTTCTTAAAGTGCAGCTTTTATTAAAATTATTCGCACACATTTTTTTATTATAATTTCTATTTATTTCTTTTCTTTTAATGTTTTTTTTTTTTTAAAATCAAAAACCCCATTCAATATTTTAAAGAGAAATACAGAAAATTTTACTACTATTTAGCCCCATTTTCACAATGTCCCGTCAGATACTAACTGAGACTTTAACTGACACATTTGTCGTTGTTTCCCATATAAATTTTGCAATTTAACTGTTTATTAAATATTAACTGGACATTCGGTTGCCGGGTCTTAGTAAACATGAATAAACTTTTCAAACAGTTGTCAGCATATTTTAACTTTATTTGTTAAAATATTACGAACAAAAAAATGCAGAAAACAATTCAAAAAATGTAAAAAAAAATAACAATAATAAAAATGAAATTGTAAAAAAAACTGTTGAATGACGGTTTTATATACGACATTTGATGAGGATTGTTGTAAAGTTGTTTAATGGTTGGTTGCTTTTGGTTGAGTTTATAATTTTATCACTGCGGTTGACGATTGTCTGTTATTTGGTTTTATTTTCTACAACAATGTTGTTTGTCATTTACAACCATATTAAAATATTTATTATAAATAAACATATATATATACTACACTTAAAAAAAAACAATCAGTTAAAATAAATGAAAAATCAGTTAATTTAACGGAAAATGTTTAGATGCTTATTATGTAAAAATAACCAGAGCTTATTATTAACAACAGATATTTCCATATAAATTTGACATTTATAGCTATAGCTTAACTCAGGTTATTTTGAGATAAGTTAGTAGGCCTAAATGATTTAATTTTGATAATTTTTCGGTACAAATTTAATAACATTTCAAAGAGGGGGAGAGAGAGAGAGAGAGTTAGGAAAGAATGAAAAATAATCATTTTATAATTTTGGTTATATCAGTGCAGTGATGCAAAATGTGGCACAATTGGGTCATTTGCTGCACTTTGGAATGTTTGATGGCCCTATGGTACTTTTTAATCAATTTTGGCCCTTTTAACTCAAAATTCAAGTAACTACTTCAAACCGTTCAGTACATTTTTAATGTAATTTTCTATGTTTAGAACACTTCTTTTATTTCCAACATTGTTTTGTTTGTCAAAGAAAAATTCCTTACTTTTATTTGCAAACCTGGTTTGTTTCAACAAAAAATTCTTTTGAGTATATCAATTAAAAACAAAAATAAAAACCAAAGCAGACTGTCAAATAACGGTAACGTTAAAAAATTCTTGATAAATAAAATTTTGTATTGAAAAATAAAATTTCGTGTTGCTTTTGAGTATTTGTCAAACGTAAAGTGTGTATTATTTAAATAAAACAGAAATGGACAAGTTTTTAAACAGGTAAGTTTAAATATATACTTTTATATATCAAATAAATATATTTAAATATATAAGTGCGCCCCCGTAGGCTAGTTGTTAGCGTGCTGGTTTATCTGTGCGGGGGTCGTGGGTTCGATTCCCACCAGAGGCACTGGTCTGTTTTCGCTACAACGCGCCGAAGGCCATAGATGCTAGTGCTCGGTTAGGGTAATAGTATATAATTTGTAATTATATGATTATTAATTAATAAAATAATAAAAAAAATATATATATACTTTTATCTTTTTAGAGACAGTTCATGTTCCGATCAATGTGATCCAACGCTATCTTTAAAAATAAAATCGAACAGAAAATTTAAAACAGATTGGATTAAATCTTACCCATGGCTAAAAGAATTGGAAAATGGTATAAAATGTATATTGTGTGATATAAAAATTTCTGGAAGTCAGTATCACAATCAAAGACATGCTGTGTCTGAGGGCCACAACAAAAATGAAATCAATGCTAAAAGCCATCATTTCAAAGACAACATCTATAGATTCTGTAACCAACAAAGCCAAAGATTTAGAAATAATGCTTACACTTTTTGTGGGCGAACAAAATTTGTCATTTCCAATATTAGACCATCTAAACTACGTATTGAAAAATGGTATTGCTGATTCTAATATTATTATATGTATAATCAAATAGATTCCAAAAAGCAATGTTGGTCCTATCAAAGGTATGTTGGCCCTTTTAAATCGTCAATTTGGCCCAAAATAAAAAAACTCAAAATGTATCACTGTATCAGTGGGTTTCCATACTACTCAGTGCAGCTCAATCCGCTCTCTTTTTATTTGTTCGTAAACTCAAAATCTAAGCAAAATAAAAGTGAGTGTTTTAAGCAACAATTTTTTATCAACATGTTGCAATCATTGTTTAGTGTAAAAAATATGTTTTCATTTACTTAGCCGAGTTCGGTACCCAGCAAAACTTTGGTAATGGTTGCGATAAAGTAATGCATTACCTTGTAATGTGTAATCCTTACCTGTATCATTATTTTCAACAAGAAGTAATGAGTTAGCGATAATTGAACACTCATGGATTACCTTGTAATGCTACCTCATTACATTTTACATTACTTCAAAACATAAAATAATGACTTACCGATCATCAATTACATAATGCATGAATTATAAACGTAAAGTAATTTTTGATATATACTTATTAAAATCTATTTATAGACACACTACTTTGTGATTTTTTGTAAGCATGAGGGTAATGTGTATATTTTTGATATCACGAACGAAAACCCGAAGCACAACAACTCATTTACTTTTTAAGCAATAAAATATTATATGTATCGATAGCTTAGTTGGTAGAGTTCTCGCCTAACTAATTGTTAAATGCCAGAGACCCCAGGTTCGAATACCAGCATGACCACGTAATTTATTTAATAAAAAAAAATTATTTATTTAATTAAAAAAATATATATGTAAAAAAAGTTTTTATGCATTTTTTTCTATGAAAATCTATTTATAGACACATTACTTTTTTATACCATGTAACCATATAAGTAACCAGTTACTTTTCCCCCTACAAGGTAATGAGTCCACCCATTACTTTTAGGCTCATCGCCTGTAACTGAAGTAAGGTGTAATGTAATGCGTGAAGCCCTATGGCGATACATTACTTTATCCATGATTTGGTAATGTGTGGTTTTGCTGGGTATTTTGTTCCTAAGAGGAGTTGGAAGTTAAGACTCCATATTTGTATATATTCTTTGGTTATATTATTATCACCATTTGATGATTGATAAAACAAAAACCCATAAATTTAAAAATTCTAAAATTTATGAAATTTTAAACGATTTTTACTGTTAGGAGATTATTTAAGTCTTTAAACCAAAAATTAAGAAGACGAACTAAAAGTAATTTTACAGTTATTTTTACTATTTTATTATTTTAAGTGTACATTACAACTACCAAAGGGTAATGTCACATTAACCTCAACTTGATGAAAAAAAAAGTTGTTGATGTTATTTTCATTTTTAAATTTAAAAATTATACGAAATTAGTTATTTATTTTAAGTATAAAACGAGTAGATATTAATACAAATTATGATTGTAAATAAAAAAAAATGTATATTAAATACACAGTTCAACAAAATCAGAAAAACTGTATGCATCGGAGTTGCTGCCTGTCATTTCTAAAAGTCTTTGGACGAATGTGGCCTTAGAAATTTAAAGTTAAAGTTAAAGAAATATTTGCATTACACTTTGTTTTTGGGAATTTAAATTTTTTCATAAACGTTGAAAATGAAAATTATTCAATTTCAAGTTTTCCTTTTCCGAGCACAATTAAAGGTCGAAAAAAACATAATTTTTATTTTTAATAAAAATTATATCAAATTTTTTTCATAAACTTTTTATAAAATAGTACAAAATTTTAAATAGTAAAACAACTATTTTGCAACATTAAAATAATATTAAATATGCTCTTTAACTTAATGAAAGCATTAACGAAATAGAAAATTACACAAATTAACAATTGGACAGGATCACTACGCAGAGAGAAAAAAGTGTAGTTAAATCAATTATTTTTCATATTTGATCTAAAAATTTTATTTATTTAAAAAAAAAAAAACATTTATAAAATAAATATAAACGTACTTAAAATAAATATGTTTATATTTATAGTTGCCAAAAGTTAGTTTGACATCTTCTTCAAA
This sequence comes from Delia radicum, assembly GCA_021234595.1. Classification (NCBI taxonomy): domain Eukaryota; kingdom Metazoa; phylum Arthropoda; class Insecta; order Diptera; family Anthomyiidae; genus Delia; species Delia radicum. Next base: position 68,173,154 of record CM037853.1, read on the forward strand.
TAAATGAAAATTTTATTCAAGTAGACTATAAATACTCCCAGCAAAAAATTTTCAAAAAGGTAAGCGGGTTTGTAATCAAGCATTTTGGGCAGAACGCATTTCTTACTAGATTACCTACTCGATTCTTTTAACAGGGCGGGAGACTAAAATAATTGATTCTTTAGAATTGATTATTTTTTTTACCGAAGAACTATTTACTTTATATTTTTAAGAACTACATACATTTTTTTAAAAAAGAACTAGTTCCATTGTAAAACTACGAAGTACTTACACAAAAAAATAAATAAATAGAAAAACACACGTGATTCTCCTAAGTCAAAACTCATACGGAAATAAAATCCTAAAAAGTGAAACATCGAATTGTTATGATAACATGGGTTTATCATAATTTTGGAGCTAATAAACCACGAAAATATAAATTTTACAAAAAAAAAAAACGATTCAAAATTGAAAAACAAAAATTTGACTCACGCACAATCACCCTCGAAATTTTTTTTTACACTCACTCACGATAACGTCAGTAATTTCAACTTCCACTCAGCATTTTCTGTTCACGTGCGCTTTCCTAATTTATACCTAACTTAACAAAATTTAGGCAACATGCAATTTCTGTTTTTAGTATTATTTTCCTGCAAATAAAAATTTGTTTGAAAAAATATATGAAATATATGTTTTCAAAATTAGGAACTACTTCCAATAACGTCCTTTTATTAAGAAAAAGTATATGATTACTTCTTGAGTACAAAAAGTTATACATATAAGTTAATAACACTGTTATTTTCTTTTAAGTAAATAATTACTTTGTTATTGAGTTCATGCTTTCTGGTTTAAATTTAAAGAATTGATTACAATACTACTTGCTTTTTTGACTCTATCGTTGGAATGAGTTTGGTATTGCAGTTACTAAATTTGGCAATGAGATATGTAAGCAAGTGTGGGCATCACCTTCTTTTTGGAATGTGTAATTTTTTCCTGGGCTTTTAATTAAACTTGCGTGATAGAAAAAGCGTTTATTGTTATTTTAATTTGTAAATGAATTGGTAAGTGCATAATTTTATTGTCTAAAATATGCAGTGTTTCTTTACTTTGTGTAACATTTTTAAGGAAAGTATTTGTTAATAATTAGTGTATTCATTCTTAATTTTAGTGTTTTTATGCTTGCATACAAACTAACTGAAGAATGAATTTTACTACACCGCAAATTCTGCAACGATGGAATCTGGGGGCGTCGTGGTTTTTTTAGTTCGTGGAAGTGATCAATTATTCGTAAGTGTTTTTAAAAGTGCATAAGTGTAAAAAATACTTAAATTGTTGTTTTGTTAGTATATTTAGGTAAATAATTTTTTTTTTTTTTTAATTGTTTATTTATTTAATATAAATTCTATAATTACAAACTTCAAATAAACAAAAAGTATAAAGATTGCTATAGCTTATTTTATATACAAAGTCCCATTTTAACGAGCTCTCAAGAATAGTATTTATTTAATAATAAAGTTATTTTTATATTACCTAACAGAATCCGAAAATACAAGAAGCAATGTTAATATAAGATTAAGTGTAAGCAAAAAAATTAATAATATCAAAAAAACTTACTTTTGTATTGGCAAGGATAAAAAATAGGGTCAAGGGTTAAAATACAAAGGATAATTACTGAGTGAGCCATCAATATTTTTAAAGGTTTATATTAGGTTAAATATTTTTAACATCCTAATAAATACTTGTGTCAAAACGACGATTTTCTGCCGTAAGTTCATTGCAACTTATTGTTTTGATATTGGTTCGTCTATAAATATGGTAAAATATAGGTATGACATCTTCATTTGGATGAAACCATTTCTATCAAGGAAAGAAAAAGCCTACGGTGGAACGCATCCATTTTGTAAGGTTTTAGAAATATACTCTCTGGAAACATAGTAGGGAGCCATGATCATGTTATTTTCAGTGGTATTCACACTGTTAAAAATGTGATCTCTTATAGTATGAATAATGAAATTATCGAATCTGGATATATCAGCTTTTTCATAAAGAATTTTGTTAGAAATAAATTTTTTGTAATTTCTATTCTGGGATCTGTTTAAAGTCATGCAATGTCTGAGGCATTTCCTTTCGAATAAGCGTACACACAGAGAAATAAACTGCCAACCGAATTAAAAAGTGTATATTAATGGTAACAACTTATAAATTATGTTAGTACAACGATATTTACATGAGATTTATGAATATTTTGGGAGTTGCAACTAAAATTCACTTGAACTAACCGCACTTTGTTGGGAAAACTAATGTTAAGTTGTGTCAACCGACTGAACTTCGTAATAACCGAATTTGAGTCGTAGTAACCGAATTACAGTTGGCAAATAGCTAAATTTTTCTCTGTGTGTATCTTCTCCATATACGAAGGGCATATGTTAAACCATATTTGGCAACCGTATGATAGAATCTAATTAATGACTTGTACATGATAATTTTAACCCTTGCTTGTATATATTGAGAAAAAAATAATTTTTATAAATGAAAAATGCTTTCGTTGCTTTGATAAGTTGTTGGTTTATGTGATTGTTAACTGATTAATAAAAAAGCAAAACCCCAATACCCCAATACACCAATCAAGGATAAAAGTAGACAGGTTTTCCCCACTAACACACATAAACAATTATCAACCTAAAATATCTAATTAAAGATTTTATTTGAATTTAATTTGTTTCTAATCAAATATTTAATTGAATCAATTAATACTTTAATTGACTTTTAAATATATAAATACATATTTTATTTTAAACGCAATTATCATATTATTTTTTCATACACTGTATGCATAAATAGAAAATTTTCAGTATAAAATACCAAATACATTTGGAGTTAACAAACAAAACACGCACACATACAAACAGAATCAGCATTGCAAAAAAACACACATACCAACGTATAGATCACACACTTTTTTGTGAGTATCATATTTTTTTTTTTTTGTAGAAGTTATTTATAACTTTTTTTCCTTCATAATTTTAATAAAAGGTTTGATTGATATCGTGATAGGTGTAAAATCAATTAAACCCGTTTTTAGTTTTTCTGTGTAGTGAGCAATTGATGAGATGTGTTAAACACTTCACAGAAATTTTTGGAGCTGCAACTGATCCGCCAAACTCTAATCCAGCGGTACTTCAATCTGTCAAAAAAAAAACTTACCCTACTGATAATATTTTAATTTTCAAGAGCCCTTAGAGTCCAAACGCGGACAACCCCAAGATCCTAAGGCTTTTTTAATTAAAACATCGCACGATGCTTTAAGTCATCCTCAAAAAATACTTTATAAACTAAGGCAGTTAACTTTACTTGATATATAACAAAAAAAAAGCTTTTTTTTGTATTTTTTTATATAAAAATCCAAAGAAGCCCTAGGAAAAAATATTATATATATATAATTATCTAAATCAGAACAACTAATTGTACGAAATTAGATCTAATCTGCTAAAATTAAAAATTTTTTGATGCAATTAGATCTAATTTGATGAAATTTGATATAGTTTGATGCAATTATCTCAGAGTTATGTCCTCATCCTAATGTTCTTATCCAATTATAATAATGTTATACAATTATATATTATTAGATACAATTGTATACAAATACATGCAATTACACGTGACATATATATATCGATATGTAATTGAATATTTTTACATATTGCAATATATGAAGTATAATATAAAGTGAGATATAATTATATATTTGAAATATAATTTGATATGATTTTGTATAAATATATATTTTCCAATATATCATTATAAACAATTGTACAAAGTAATATATAATTAAAGCAAAACTTTTTTACTAGGGGAATACATTTAAAACGATTAATCACCAATTTTATCGATTAACCGACCCGAATAACCGGTTAAGCCATTTAAGCGATTTTTTCAAATAATGCCTTAATCGGTTAACCGTCTAGGTCTAATAATTGCAAATACTTCATGCAAATGAGTCATTCCATGTCAAACCGAACGATTTTTTTTATCGCGATTTTTGTTTACTTTGAAATTTGATAGATGTATTCTTATTTCAAAAACTATTTGACACATATTTCAAAAAAAATTTTAAAAGATATGAAAAATGTTCCGACATGTCGATATTTAAATTGATGTGTTTTTAAAAACTAGTCTACCGATTTTAATGGTTCATGGCTTATTTTAATGGTGTTGTATTCTGCTTGTTAAGCTTTTATGACACTGTATAGTTTTTGTATAGTTTCAAGATGTATTGGGAGAAAGAAACAACATTAATGTGCGAATGAAACATATATACAATTTGTAAACAATATATTTGTACTGCTTTAATTTAGATTGTCAATACAAAAACTATACAGTGTCATACGGGCTTTAGGAAAAGATCCCACCCAAGTGTTTGATTACCAAGAAGACAATAATGGGCCAAAATTTGTGATTAATAGGTTTTTTTTTTAAAGTTCTGCCTAATCTGGAGGCTCGAAATACTAGTATCAACCTAGCTAATATGTTTGATAGGCTTTCTTTTTGTAAATATACGGAGGTTGAAAACTCGTTATAAATTTAAAATATCATAAAAATTATCTTGATGTATATAAAAAAAAAAAAAAACTTACAAAACTGTGACAAATATTACTTGAGTCAGAGTAAAAACTAAAATTTTTTTAAATAAATAACACATTTTTGTTCTTCAAAGTTTAGTAACGTCACGATGCTTGTTACAAGAATACACTTGCAACGTGTTTTATTACTAAAAAAAAAAACAAGACTGGAGCAAAATTGATGATAAATAGGTTTTTTTGTTAAAGTTCTGGCAATTCTTTAGGCTCTAGCTTTTCTAAAACCTCGGGTTCTGATGACATCTTTAGCCAGATCGAAATACTAGTTTCAACCTAGCTAATATGTTTGATTGGCTTTATTTTTGTAAATATTCGGAGGTTTAAAGCTCGCTATAAATTAAAAATAACTATTTTTTTTTAATCAGAAACAGTTTAGAGTTTTTGGTGAAATACTCAATTTATCCGAAAGTCGGACAATTTGTTTTTTATTTATTAAAAAGGTTCAATCCAAAAATTTTCACCGTTTTACTCGGATTAGTTCAGGAGAAAATATTCACTCAATATTGCCCTTTATAAATTTTTTAAGATTTGTTTGTTAAAACTACATGGCGTATGATGAATTTTATTACATGTATTTTTCATCATACGCCTTTACTTTGGGATGTTTTTATGGCCGGCTTCGTTTAGAAATGCAGTTTATGTAGACATATTAGGAGTTTTATACTCTGGTGTATTTCCAAAACCAATTTCGCAAAGTAAAAAAATGTTAGTGTTTAAAAATATGTCGATCATAATTTCCACAATAATTAGTCATAATGCCCATTTAAAAAAAAAAAAAAAAAAAAAAAAAAAAAAAGTGCAAAATGTTTCCCCATATCGCGTTTGCGGGTTATTTCCGTGGGGGCAATGTCCGGTGGACAAGTTTTTAATTGATTTTTTTCATAAGTTTGTTAACACTTTAATGATATCAACCGGAAAAATACACCCGTATTTATTTTGTGTCAACTAAATACTTAAAATATAGTTAAAATTTAAAATAATTAATGATAATTTAAATATACTATAGATAATATATTATACATACAGTTGTATTTCATTCATTTATACAGTTAAACATGTTGTTGATAATTTGTTTTTTTTTTTAATTTTGGTTATATTTGAAAATCATACACACGGAGAAAAATGTTGATATTTGTCAATTAAAACTTGGTTACTACGATTCAAATTCGGATATTACGAATTTTAGACAGTTGGCACAACTTAACATTAGTTTTCAGAACAAAGTTCGGTTAATTCAACTGAGTTTTAGTTGCAACACCAAAAATATTCAAAAATCTAATGTTAATATTGTTGTACTAACTAAATTTATAAGTTGTTACCACTAATGTACACTTTTCAGTTCGGTTGGCACTTTATTTCTCTGTGTGTAATAATATTTTAAAACCGTTAACTTTAATGAATATGTTAACACAACGAATTTAACATCAATATTTTCTGATTATTATATATTTTTAAACAAATTTTTATTAAAATTTATGATTTTTTTCCGTTTTTGTTAATATTATAACATCATTAACCTTTTGGTTATATTTAAAGATTGCCACATTATATTCAAAATCCAAAACAAATTTGTATTCTTTCTTTAAGCTACATTCACTATATTAATAATCACATACATTCGAGATAGATATTGAATTATTACGGTTTCATAATTTTCGAACAAAACAAAAATCTACATAATAATGGAATAGCCACGAGGTTTACAAACCAGATTGAATAAAAAAATATAATAAAATACTCAAATACAACTTGAATAATATTTATAAAAAATTTATTTTAATACACACGTACTGTATGTTTTTGTTTAACTTCTGCGCCTGCGCAATTTAAACTTTTTTTTTTTTTTTTTTTTTGTTAAAACACATTTAAATTTCCATTCTCTTTATAACAATACAACTTTTATTATTTTAATTCTCTCAAATTTTTTATATTTTTTTTTTTTTTTTGATACTAACAATTCCGAATTTTGTTTTGTTAATACAATAGTATTATGTACTAACTTTTTTTTTGTAATCAAATCTTTAAAAAAAAAAAAATAAACACCTGTTAAATTATATTTCTTGCTTATTTCCTTAAAGATAAATTTTCTTTCTCTTTTTATGTTTAAACACAATTTTATGCGAAAACTCGATTTAACATTACCGTAACGTTTCAAGTCTTGTTTGTTACTAAAGACCCCATCGCATGGGCAACAGCAACAAGAAACTTTTTTTGGTAGTACGAGTAACTTTATGTTGGTAGTAAGTAACAGAAGCCTAAACAACTCTCTTAGCGTTAACAGCAGTAAGAAACAACAGCAACAGTTTTTCGAAAAAATAAGAACAAAGTTAACTACCCGACTAAAAAAAAATGATATGATGCTTTATATAATCATACGTAATTTAATGAGTCGTAATATAGTTTTATGCAAGAAATGGGCCCATATATAATTATATAAGTTGCGTTAGTTTAGTTCTAATTTGTTACTATCAGATTAAATTACATACGAATAATGGCGCGATATAATTTAATACGATTTTATATAATTTTATAAAATTATATCTGAACTGATACAAACATATACAAAATCACTTATAGCAGTATCAGGTTTTTAGCACTAAAAACTTCATTGAAAACCGATATATTTGCAGAAATAATTACATGCTGTGCGCCCCGGTAGGCTAGTTGGTAGCTTGCTGGCTTATCAGTGCGGGGGTCGTGGGTTCGATTCCCACCAGAGGCACTGGTCTGTTTTCGCTACAACGCGCCGAAGGCCATAGTAGCTAGTGCTCGGTAATAGTATAGGGTAATAGTATATAATTTGTAATTATATGATTATTAATTAATAAAAAATAAAAATAAAATAAAAAATTATATGCAACTACGGATTTTGCTTTAACGTTAATAAATCATTCAGACTTTAGTCACTTGCAAAAAGTTTACGACTTTATAATTTTTAGAAAATTCCCTTACATTTGGAAATTTTATTTTATTCATAAAATTCTCTTGAAATTGCCTAAAAATAAGTTGGTTGATAAAAAAAAAATTTGAAAAAAACTAACGAAAATTTTATGAAATTTAATAACTTAATAACAAACATGGAAAAAAAGTCAGAGCTTTATTTTCACATTAAAAAAATCTAAAACCAAAAAAAAAAAAAATCAAACAAGTTCATGTTTTTGAACAGATATTAATCATTTTATTTTGAAGTAAGGTGTAGAAATTAAAGAATCAGAAAGAATCAATATGCTCATTCAAAAGGGGGAAAATTTTCTAAGTCGGCTTAAGTAGTTTTGTCAAAAGCCCACATATAAAATTAAACACAAAATGAGAGAGCAATTGTTCTAGTGTTTTGGTGTTAAACATAATTATATTAAAAATATGATAGAAAAAAATATTTAGCGTGACCTTTGATGCGGTAAGATATAATTCTATCCAAAATTAAACTGTGTTTTTTAAATATGTTATAATATCTAAATATATATTATTTTGTATTTTACAGTGTCTGGTTATATATAACGTCATATTTAATTGGATTAATTTTATCTACCCGAGTAAAAGCGTTTACATATAATCATGCATTATTTTAAAATATATGTTAGTGCATGCTATTATATGTAAGAAGATATTTTTATCTATGTATATATATATATATATAATTTTTTTCCACTAATTTTTTTAATACGACGCCACCCACACATAATTACATCATATAAACATTTTTATTTCTATATATATATTGTCCAATATATAATCGTATCTGACATATACAATTTAATATGGTTAATCTAATTATGTACGAATACACGTATACTTAGGTATGATACAAATCAAAATTATATAAAATAACATATAGTGTAGTATTAAAAAAATGTATTTTATTTTAGATAAAACAATATCTTGACCTATTCATAGTTATATGTAAAGATATATCGTTCCATACCAAAAAAATGTAGATCTCTTTTATGTAAAATCTCTTTTATGCATTTAAAGTCTGATGTTTATAGATTAATTTTGGTCCACACATCATTTAGCATCATTTTATTTATTACTAGTTTTAAAGTGAAAGATGTGCTTAACAATACTAAACTTTTAAGCCCAATTTTAAACAAAAATTCAAAAAAATACCCTTAGCGAACTATAAGCATTCTCGAATTTTTTTATTTTTTCCATAATCAACTGAATAATATGCATCGTTTGAGCACAATTACGAAAATTGGCAACTTTCTGGACACCCTGATGTTTATTATCCACTTAACTTCAGGTGGGGCATAGGCCCTCATGGGATGTGTATTTAAACTCATAAAAGGTTTATGATGGAACTTTTTTAAAAACTTCTAAAAAGTAATAGGTTCTTAATATTTTTTGTATGGACTTGAACGGATATGATAATATGGATGAACATGCATTTGTATGAAATTTGTTTTATCATGTTTTTTCTTTATTAATTAATAATCATAGATTTACAAATTATATCCTATTACCCTAACCTACTAGCTACTATGGCTCTCAGGGCATCGAACCCGCTACGCCCTCACTGATAAGCCGGCGTATATATTTTTAGACAATCATATATAGAAAATTTAACATTTAGTGTAATTTTGATAGACTAAATATCGGATCTAATTATATTTAAATGTATAAATTTACATACAATCATATACAATTCTAACAGGTCAAAATCCGGGTACAAACATATCTGGTTTTTATATAATTATGTCTATCAGTTTTGATACAGATAAAAAAAAATGATAAAATCGAATAGAATTCTATCGAGCCAAAATTCGGATTTAATAATTGCATCAGATTATAATAATAATTGCATTATTAATAATAATTGCATTATTAATAATAATTGCATTAGATTAGATCGAAATCCATACAAGTATATAAAATTATATGGCCCCGTATTTCGGATGAAATTTTATAAGCTTGCAGATCGCGTCATATAGAAATTGGTATGACTACATAAAGCTCCAGTTAATTTTTTTTTTTTAACCGGGTAATTCTAAATGCAATATACAAATGCATATTGATCGATATATGATAAGAGTCATCATCTTAAAATCTTTCGACAAAGTTAATTTTAAATATGAATTTGTATAATTATGTCCGGTATACTATATACTGGCAGACAAAAACATGTAAGTGTACATAAAATAATGTATTATTTTATACAAACGTTTTTACTCGGGTACTCTATATTAACGTTTATACGCTCTGGCTAAGATACCACACAACAACAAATAGTTTTAATGACGAAAATTAGTTTAAAACAACAGTGCAGAAATTTAATCTAAAGGCATTAAGTGGCAAATTGACTTTATTAATGACCCGAGTAAAAACATTTACCTATAATCATGTAAAATATATATCATTAATTCCAGAAAACAGCATTCTTTTATATTGTGAGCATCATCATTTAATTTAAAAAACTCGCGATTTTATTCACGTTTTTCATTATTGAAAAACTAAATAAAGTTAAAAAAGTTATGAATTTCGAAGATCCATAGATTGTTGAGTTTCTGAAAACGACCGTTATCTACTTTTACGATCTGCAATCTAGAAATAGCCTCTTCTTTATGAAAATGTATTTGTACTGCAAATGCAATTTTTAAATGCATTTTTATATGCTATTTTCATTTTGTTTGATTTTACAAAACAAAGCTTTTGTGAAGGAAAACTTAGACTCACAATATTATTCCGTTGAAAACTACCTAAAATATGCTATTAAAATAAATAAAAACAAAATTTAAAAAAGGAATACCGATTTTTTCATTATATTATACCCATTTTGAAAATATATTGTGAGTGTATGAAAAGTTTTTTTTTAAATTAGTTAACTTGCGTTCCCGAACACCACCAAAATCTTATTTACTACTATGAAAATTGTATTTTGCAAAACTTAAACAATAAAAGAAATTTAAGTGGGGAAACAGACTTAAAAATAAATTTTAAAATTGCATTTACATTAAAACTAATTGCATTTACGTTTATATACCTAGATTATTTAAAGAAGACAATAAATCCTTTTAAAATTATGGAAATGCGATGGTAATTGCGAGAGATATTAGCTGTTCGACGAGCTAAATGCATTAAAAAATTGTAGTTGCAGTGCAAAAGCATTTGTAGAAAGATGCGGTTATTTCTAAATTATAGATCGTAAAAGTAGACAACTGCCGCTTTTTTAAACTTTTAAAATTTTTTAAATAGCCCATCTATTTAACAAATTATGGCTCTTTAAAGTTCACAACTTTTTATTTTTTTAAGGATATTATATTTTAAGCGGACTTGTCTATATGCCTCCATAGAGTCTTTCTTTTTTTACAATTTTAACAAAATCTGAACATAATTGGTCAGATTTGTGTAAATTTCTCATGGAATTAATGATACACTCAAAATAGTTTGTAATTTAAATTAACTGAAAATGTTATTTAACATAAATGATAAATCACTTAAAATCCGGTCAACTTAATTTTCCGTTAAATCAAATGTTTCTTGTTATTTATTTTTAAATATTGTTTAAATAACTAACAAATACATAAGAACAAATGCAGCTCATAATAAATGTTCAAATTTTAACTACAGATTAAAAAAAAGTTAAATTCAGTTGAAATTATTTTAGTTTTTTGTTTTGCTATAAAATGTATACACACACCCACAAACATTTGTGTAAACTTTTTCAAACCATTTTAATAAAAAAAACAGACAAGAATTTTTTTGAATATTTCTTTGAAAAAATATTTAAAATTTATAATAAATGTAACGGAAACAAATTAACTACAATATTCCATTTTTGTAGTTAAAATTGTATGAAATGAAAATAATAAATTAAACTAAAAAAATCGGTAAATTGTAGTAAGTTACGAGGGCGGATCAATAAGTCCTTAATTTTTTGAATGAAACACAGTTTTTTTTAATAATAAACGTAGTCCAACGTTTTTTTGTATCCCTTCCGAAAAATAGGAGTTTTCGAGGTCCATAAAATAGGCATTTATTTGATCAATAATTTCATCGTTGGAGCTAAATCTCTTTCCACCGAGCCATTTCTTTAGTTTTGGAAATAGGAAATAGTCACTAGGCGCTAAATCCGGAGAATATGGCAGATTGAGGTACCAATTCGTAGCCCAATTCATGGAATTTTGCCATTGAAACTGCACACGTGTGCACCCGTGTTTTATCTTGATGAAAAAGAACTTTTTCTTGGCCATATGGTCAAAATAAGTTGGAATAATATTCGCCTTTCATTGTTTTTGCTTTTTGAAGGTAATCGATTGGATTATCCAGCGTGCACTTTTACTCTTCGATCGGCCAACGCCGACGTAAAGAACGTTCAGCGTCATTTGCACTTCTGCGACCACAACGAAAGTCAGTAAACCACTAATTTACCATTGAAATCGATGGTACAGAGTTCCCATAGTCTTTATCAAGCTTTTCCTTGGTTTGATTGATAGTTTTTTTTTCGCAAAAAATAATGTTTAATGAGCACTCGAAATTCACTTTTTGTATAAAAAAACTGAAAAAAATATTTATTTGAAAAATAAATGCATATTCCTTTATTTTTAGCTCAACTGAAAACTTTTCAAAACTACAAACAGTAAACTACATAATATTCTGAGTGTGTGTATAACTTCATATGGTGTGTCTGTATGTTATTCTTTCCAGAGCTATCTGAAGACCCCTGATGACATAGAAACCTAAAAATTGGAACATTCATAGGAAATTTCACAAAAAAGATCGTAATTTACGGGCTGTGGGGCGGAGGGGCGTGGCAAATTTGGGCTTCGACATTTCCTAAGTATAATCGGTATTTTTTGTTAGGAGTTTTATTCACTTCAGATCCTTTTTAAGCTTATTGATGATTTGGAAAGCTGAATTTTGGCATACAAACAGTGCGTACCACAAAAATAGTGCATCAGGGAGCCGGATTTTGTATTTTCGGTTTGAGGGAGGAGGGGGCGTGGCAAGAGCATTTTCAGAAGTTAAATATTATTTTGAATTTTTTATCTGATGAGCTAGGAAGCTAAAAACTGTAGTACATATTTTAGTAATATGAAAATGAAAATTATTCAAGTTCGAGGCCATACTCTATATTTCTTCATTAGGATATTGTCCTAACAAATAATCTATAGAGTTTTTTGTTTTCAAATTTATTATTTGACCCTTTCAGGAATGTGTTTGATAGATCTATTTCGGGAATTTTTTAGGTTCCCATCATCAGAACACGTTTTGAAAGCGGTAACAATCCCATGCCAAACATCAAACATTCATATGAACTAGTTTACTCACTACATGAGAACTAATATACATATGAGTTTAAAGTTAAAGATTATAACCATTGATCAAAAATAAATTGAAAACTTGTCCTTTGGCTTATTTATAGCATTCATCGTGATACCGAATATATTGAAGCCCGATCTTTTGTCTGTATGAGGAGATGAGTGGAAAGAACTCTTTTTTAATAATATATCGGTTTTAAAGCGTTCTAATGATGAGTTGTCTTCTTTAGAAGAGTTCCACGATGACCAAATAAGTTGGAAATGAACACACATATAATGTAAATATCGATAGCGGAAAGAGGGGCGTAGCAAAAGATATTTTGAACTTTTCGACCTTTTGCTGATGTTGTCTATCCATAGGTTCTGAACTTTGCTAATATCCCAGGAAGTAAAAATTTTGAATAATTATAATGGTTGCTCTGAGCATAGGCTAAACTTAAGATATTCGGTGTTTTAGATAAAATAAATAACAAAAATTTGTTTTAGTTTATTAAGGTATGTTATGCGCTCAAGAAATTCTGCCTGATGTTCAGATAGCTAGAAAAGACACACATGCAGTAAAAAAAAGGAGAATTTTTTTCATAATGCCAAAGTTTTGGTTTTTTTATCGATGAGCTGATGTTTTGACATAAACGGCTTTGAACATTCATTGCAATATTTCCTACTGTTGTGTAATTTATATAGCACTTTCTTCATCCTTATTGCCAGTTCATGAAACACTTAAAATAAGTACACTTTGCTTTAAAAATTTGTACAGTTTTTTTATTTTAAATGTAAATGTCAGTCATTTGCAGAACAAATTTAATTTTTTACTAACCTTGTAGTTTGTTAAAAAAACTAACCACATCAAATGACTGTTTTATGATTTTACATTCATTTTTTACAGTCGTTTTTTTTTTGTTATTTAAAAAACTATAAAAAATAAATGTTTGTTTATTTTTTTCATGTTGTTCATTTTTACTATAATTGTTAGTAATTTTTGAACAGTAAAAACAAATGACAAATGTTAGTTGAATTTAATGAAATGTTAGCTGTCCTTTCTACAAGTGAAATTTCAATTGTTTTTGAATGTCATGTATGCTGAAGTTAAAGACAATAGCGTTATAGCACCCAAAAAAAGTTTTATACTAAACATGTCAGTTAAAATAAAGGTAAATGGATAAATGGCAACAAAAATATTTACCTTTAAAGTAACTAAAAATGTAGTTGTTTAGCAATTGAAAAACAATTAACAAATGCGTCAAAAATTACTTACTACAAAAATTTTCAAACAAAATTTATTAAAACGTCTGCTTTACATTTTTGAAACTACATTTTATTAAAAAAAAAATTTAATTTGGTTGATTACAATAAACATTTTTATTCAAATTTTTAATCACAATCACAAAACGTACAAGTTTTTACGTTTTTATCAAAGTTGGTAACTAAACGAATAAAGGTTTTGGTATAGATTTTTTTCTTGATTTCAGTATTTACAGCGGTTTTTATTTTTAATAACTGTTATAATAGTTTTGTATTATTTCGTAGAAAAAATTACTGCAATCGCGGTTAAAAACAACAACTACTGATTGCTACACAAACAAATGTCATGGAGACTCGTAGATTTTTGTTAAATACCGTTTAAAATTTTAAAATCGGTTGCAAAATGATTGAGTTACAAATGTTTAAATGCACCAGTCCCAAGAAACACTCTCTTACCGTTATCTCGAAAATTTGTGGGTATATTAAAACTTATCAAACCGGTTTATTAATTCACTCATCTAGACCCACAACCTACACTAGGTCACTTGAGAAGTGATTGGAATTTTTTGGTTTTTTGTAGCACCGTGTAATTATTTCTATATATTTTCAGATATTTAATTAATTCACGTCGCCAATATGAACATTTTTATATTTTGTAACGTATTCTGAATTATTTCTAAAAGAATCACAAAAAAAAATTAATATTTTCAGCAAATAAATTAACTAAAGTATAATTGTTCTACAAATTTTTTGAGTTTTTTTTTAGTCTACTAATTAATTAATTTTAATTAATTTTTTTTATTTAATAGAAAAAGTTACAAATTTCTTATTTACTAGAAATCTATTGCACAAATTTGGCTTAGCCTTATATCTTAAGTGTTATAAATATTTTTTTTATAAAGGTGAAATGTATTATACAATAGGATTTAATCTGAAGGAAAACTATTAACAAAAACCTTAACTTTTAGCAAAGATTTTTTAATTTCTAATCAACTAAATATTAGCAAAAGTTCTGCTGAATCTACTAATTTTGTTGCTAAAAATCACCTCGCTGACTTTGAGCGAAAAATTTTGCTGACTTTATTAGCAATTATTTTGCAAAAATTTTGCTGACTCATCAAAATTGTTTAACAACAAATTCTTCAGATTCGGAAAAAAATGTCCGTGAAACCCTTGATTCTGAGCACTTTAAGCAATTGAAATGCTTTCCTATAAAGCTGAATTTAGTTTTAAAGGGAAGGCTCTTGCCCATAAATCCTAATTATTAAATCACTTTTTTGTCTAAACGAAGAGTTAAATTATTCTTCATTGCGAAGCTTGTGACCAAAATAAATTCCAAATGGGATAAAACCAAAAATGTTTGTAACAAAAAATAACTATTTCGAAGTACAACAAATAGTAGCGAAATTTTTTTTCTTTATCTTACAGATAATTAAAGCGTTTTTAATTTCATATTTATCCATTATGCGTGTATTTTTTCCAATTTATATTTCATATACATTTTTTATTTTTTATTTTCTGTTTTTTGTTTTTCAATTCTGATTGTAACACAGAAAAAATACTTCCCTATTTTTTTCAATTAAATCGATTTGTTGAAAATTTTAAAAGCCGTCAATTAAAAATTAATTGAATCAATTAAATAAATCTCCAGGATATGATAAAATTGACTCAAAGGTAGCAAAATCGCTCTCAAAAAAATGTATATTGTTTCTTACCCTAATCTACAACTCCATATTAAGATTATCACACTTTCCACCACAATGGAAATGTGCTGAGATCATTATGATCCCCAAGCCAAATAAACCGGAGAACGATGTTTCATCATATAGGCCAATTAGCTCATTGCCAATTTTTTCCAAAATCTTCGAACGTTTATTTTCACAAAGATTACTTCCTATTTTAGAAACACAAAATATTATTCCAGATCATCAGTTTGTTTTCGTCACAAGCATGGAACACCGGAACAATGTCATCGTATTGTAAATATTATTACTGACACATTTGAAAGAAAAGTCTACTGCTCCGCAGTGTTTTTAGATGTGAAACAGGCTTTTGACAGGGTATGGCATGAAGGGCTTTTGTATAAGCTTAAAATTATTTTACCAACTCCATTCTATTTGTTTTTTAAGTCTTACCTAAAAGAACGAACCTTTTATGTAAAAGTCGGCGACGAAAATTCCAATATAGGCCAAATTAATGCTGGTTTACCACAAGGCAGTGTCCTAAGTCCAGTGTTGTATACAATTTACACTTCAGATATGCCATTAACGGATGATGTTACTGTAGCAACCTACGCTGATGACACTGCTATAATATCATCAAACGAATCACCAGTTGAAGCGTCCTCCTTAGTTCAAATCGAATTAAATCTAATTCAACACTGGGTTAGAAAATGGAAGATTTGTATCAACACAGAAAAATCAAATCATGTTACTTTTACACTTAGAAGAGAAGAATGAACTTCACTATATATCAATGGTAATGAAATTCCGAAAACGAACAGTGTGAAATATTTAGGAATGCATCTGGATAGAAGACCTCACGTGGCAAAAACACATACAAGCAAAAAAGCAATCTCTTAATATAAAAACTAAGAAAATGTACTGGTTATTAAGACCAAACTCAGATCTAAGTCTTTCAAACAAAGTAAGATTATATAAATCTATTTTAAATCCAGTTTGGACATATGGCATTCAGCTATGGGGAACTTCGAGTAACTCAAACGTAGAAATATTGCAACGTTATCAATCGAAAACCCTTCGACGTATAGCTGATGCTCCATGGTTTGTAACTAATAAAAGAATTCATGAAGATCTTAAAATACCTTGGTTAAAGATGAAATAAATAGGTTTAGTTCCCGATACATAGCTCGACTGAGTGATCGTTGTAATCCTTTAGCTATTTCTTCATTAGACGAAACGGAAGAAGTAAGAAGACTGCAAAGATTACATGTATTAGACCTGCCGTATAGGCAATAGTATTGTAAATTTTATATTTAATGTAAATAATGTACATAATGTATCATAAAACCTTGTAAATAAAGTTTTTTTAATAAAAAAAAAAAATTAAATATTTGCTCAAATTTGCAACTTGGTTTACATTTGTATGCAATCGTTTAAAACATATTATTGTTGTTTTTTTTAAATGTTTATGCATTAGTAAAAAATTTTGAATTCATTTCACTTACATGTTATTAATTCTCATTAGGTTTATTACTTTATTAAGTTAAATAATTTAATTTCGGTGATTTAAATCTGAATATTAATTAATTCCAAAACATTATCATAAAATTGATAATGTCATTTTTGAAGTTAAATTTTGTTTAATAAATATATAACCATTTCTTTTAAACCAAAAAAATGCTAAAAATAAATGAAAAATTATTTTAAAAAAAATACTTTGGGTTTAACAAAAGAGCTGATTACTACAAAAAAAATCAAATGTTTTTGACATACTCCATGCATTTCAATAGAAAGAAAAAAAATATTTCTGTGTGTAATTGAATAAGTAATTTTCGTTGTTGGCGGGATATCAGCGATTAAAATTATTGAATTGGTGGATTTCATGATTGGAATTGATTTTTTTTTTTTTGTGTCTAACTTGTAAACATTTTGTTTTCCAAACTTTGAAATTAGTTTTGCCAGTCAATAACCGCCAAAACGGGGTGAATAAAATAATGCTACAGTTTTAAGGTCAAATAAATTGATACTGACGTCTGAGCTGTAACACCCAAAAAAGTATGCAATGGAAATTTTAATTTGCTGACAAATATTATAAAGGGTGTTGAATATGAAATTTGTTTTTCAAAACTTAAATGCAATATTTTAAAAAAAAATATGAAAAAGTAAACAATTTAAAATATAATTCATCAAAATATGTTGAATAATATTACATACAAAATAATGCATTTAATTGCAAAATTTAGTTTGTAATTTAATTTAATTTAATTTAAAATTTCGCCTTGTTTTGAGTTTTACAAATACATTGAAACCTAAATGTACAAGTATTAGTACACTCAAAAAAAATAAGTTACTAGAAAAGTTTGAATTTTTCAGCAAATTTTTTGCTAAAATTGTGCTTTCAGCTAAAATTTAAAATATTTACCATGGAAGATTTTGTATCTGTTTTTCATACATAAAACATAATTGTGGATTGAAACAACTTAAATTTTGAGTTTTCACCGGCTTGTGAAAGTAATTGTCTATTATTTAAATTAAAAACAAAATAAAATATTTACATTTCAAAAAGATTAAATGTGTATTTCTAAACTAAATGTTTATAGAGATTAATAATCCAGTGTGTTAAAATATCAAACAGATATTCAGATAGGCAGACCAACTAAAGCGAAACCCACATATCTTAGGTAGATTTTTCTGGTTCATTTTTCTTAAGCAAAAAAGGGTTGGATATGTCATATTTTGTTATTTTTTCGTTTAGTTTCTATAATTATGTGAGGCATTTGCATTCCTTTAAAGTATAGCATCATTTAGACAACCATTGATATAAGTAAACTCAAAAAAATAAGTTAGTAGAAAAGTTAGTAAAACTTTTTGTAAATCAGGTATACTATTTTTCAGCACATTTATTGCTAAAATTATGTTTTAAACTAAAACTTAACTGTTTTGAACTAATGTTTTACTAATATTTTACTAATGTTTTACTAATTTATTTTGCTAAAAAAAATTGTGCTGATTAGCACATCAATAGTGTGAATGACAATCAGATTAAAAGTTATACGCAGAATGAATTAGATGTCAAGATGTAGTAGTGACGGGGAAAATTATACTAAAAAGTACAACTCTAGTAAGACGCATAAAAAAAATCAACCATGGAAGATTTTGTATCTGTTTTTCATACATAAAACAGAATTGTGGATTGAAACAACTTAAATTTTGCGTTTTCACCGGCTTGTGAAAGTAATTGTCTATTAATTAAATAAAAGAAAAAATAAAATATTTAAATTTAAAAAAGTTTAAATGTGCATTTGTAGTAAAATACAGCAGGCAGACAGAATAAAGTGAAAGACAAAGACATACATCTTAGGCAGATTTTTATGCTTCATTTTTCTTATTGCAAAAAAGGGTTGTATATGTTACATTTTGTTATTTTTTCATTTCGTTTCTATAATTCTCTGCGGCATTAGCGTTCCTTTAAAAGATAGCATCATTGAGACAACCATTGATGTAAGTAGTTGAAACATAATTTTGTTTATGTTATATATAATTAATTCCATATATTTGCAGATATTACATTAATTCATGTCGCCAATGTGGGAGAATGAGAATTTTTATATATTGTAACGTATTGTAAATTATTTTAAAAAGAATCACAAAAATATGTTTTATGACTTTCAGCAAAATAAATTAACTAAAGTAAAAATTTTTTTACAAATTTTTTGAGTTTTTTTCAGTCTACTAATATTCAGCAAAAATTTTATTAATGTTTAGCAAGGGTTTTTTAATTTCTAATCCACTGAGTTTTAGCAAAACTTTTGCTGAATCTACTAACTTTGTTGCTAAAAATTAGCTCGCTGATTTTCAGCAAAAGATTTTGCTGACATTAGCAATTTTTTTGCGAGCACCATCCTGAATAAAATTTTGCTGACTCAGCAAAATTTGTTGCTGACTTTACTAACTTTTTTATTTGAGTTTAGTTGAAAGATAATTTTGTTCGTTTTATATATAATTATCAATGTGGGAGTATGAACTTTTTTATATTTTGTAACGTATTGCAAAGTATTTTTAAAAGAATCACAAACATATGTTTTAAAATTTTCAGCAATTAAATTAACTAAAATATAATTGATCAAAAAATTTTTTGACCTTTTTTTTCAGTCTACTAATTTCAGCAAAAAATTTATTAATTTTTTGCAAGGGTTTTTTAATTTGTAATCCAATAAGTGTTAGCAAAACTTTTGCTGAATCTACTAATTTTGTTGTTAAAAGTCAGCTCGCTGATTTCAGCAAACGATTTTGCTGATATTAGAATTTTTTTCACAAGCTCCCTCCTGACTAAAATTTTTCTGACTGAACAAAATTTTTTACTCACTTTACAATTTTTTTTTTTTGAGTGTAATAAAACATTTACCAAACTTTAAAAAAAAATGATAAAATTTGTTAATTTTCCCTAAAATGCGTTTCATGTACAACATTTCTGAATGTAATATATTTGTCACACTGTAAAGCACTTCTATATAAAAAGTTAATACTTTAAATTCCTTTCATTATCAAGTGTGGCTTATCCAAGTCTTTTAATCTTATTTCATCTTCTTTTAAATTTCTATTATATTTTCTACATGTAAGTTTTTAGCATGTAATTATTTTTGCATGCAAAAAGATAAACATATGTTTAACTGTTTCTTTATTACCATCATCAGCATACTACAGGTAACTTTCTGGAAAACAGAATGAACGAAAAAAAAACGAAGATCCACTTTAAGATGAGTCTATTCAGACTATCAAAGTAAGTAGTTAGATAGTTATTTTGTGTCTGTGTCTGTAATTTCCCCCCTTTTTTTTAATGCCCTTTAATTTCTATTGTTGTACTTGTTGAGGCTGAAAAGGTAAAAAAAAAGAAACTAATACTTCCTATGTTTCACTTACTACAAAAAATATATTTTTACAAAAAAATAAAATACACCGTAAGTGAGCATTACGTGAAACTATATGGAGTACATTCATGCAAAATAATCAACTTTACAAAATACGTAACTAAACTGTGTGTCTTTAAGTGCCTTTTCCCTCTGCCTATTGTGTACGTGAAAAAATGTACTTTGCCAAAGCAAAACTTAACAATTTGTAGTTAAATTTGAGTGGATTTTGTATTTCTTTTCTTTTTTTCAGTTTTTCTTACTAATTTTTATTTCATACATGGTATATATGCATTTCCATAGTCACCAGTCGTTACCAGTCGAACGGTTCAATGAGGTGAAAAAGAAGGAAAAAAATTAATTTGTTTTTACTTCTTTATATTTTTGTGTAGAGCTCTATATTTAGCAAAAATTAGAAAACAGTCGAAGTGCTTGGTCTTAAAATATAAGCAATTAAATAGGTTGACGCACAGTGGGGAAAAATGCTAATGTAGCACACAAAAATTAATTACTTCTAAACTACTGGTTTGTGGGTGTTGCGGTGTAATGTTTAGCGAGTTGGACTGTTACACAGATGGTCTAGGGTTCGATTCCCGGTGACGACAACATCAATTTAGAAAAATAATATGTATAAGTTTTCTATCCCTCATATGTATGCAGCGCCTACCTTCGGTGTACCCATAGCACTTAACCCCACCGAAGTAAAATAATGAATCAGGGCTATGAACCAAAAAGCTTCAATAAGTTCGCCAATTCTTTATCAGATAGCGAGCAATAACTGTTCTAAGACTTATCACCTCGCGCAATTATAGTGTTGCCATGTTTGAAGTCCTTCATCTTTCCCCACCTTTCATCTCTCCTGTATCCCCTTACCGAAGAAAGCAACACATTAATTAAAAGGAAAAATTTCCTGAGTGTTGCTTATCTTTAAAAAAAAATGTCCTCAAGGTGATGGTGTGAAAAAACAGGATGTAATCTCGAATAGTGCATATCACATGGGCCTATATCTTTATACCGTTGCAATCTTATTTAACCTCAATAATTCAACCCTTATTTTCCGAAAAGTAACTTTATTCCAAAACTGATTTCTCATAAGTAGTTGGCAATATAAAATTTTGGCTTTTTTATATACTTATATTATATTAGAGGCTTGTAAGAGGATTGTAAGTGCATTTTATAACTTTTCACACACACATGCATTTTGGTGCCATTTTTAAAATGCACAAATATATTTAAAAATGTGTGTTGAAAATGTGTGACTCCATATTGTATGCATCTGAAATTACAATTATTTCATTAATAGGCAAACAAAGAATTACTGAAATCTGACTGCCGCATTTTAGTGAAAACGTATTTTATCATATTATTTTTAGTTAGTACTAAAAAATAAAAATATTTATTTGTTTTTATTATTTTTGTTTGACCACAAAATCTTCATTTTCAGTAAAAATGCAATAAAATCACATCCTGTAGGCCGATTTCGGAAAACTATTTTTGCGTATTTTCATGTTTGCATTTGAAAATTGCCATCAAAATGCAATATAATCTCGTGCTCTCACATCTCGTTGGCCGATTTCGGAAAACTTTTTTTTTGCGTATTTTAAAATAAATGTAGTTTTGTTTACATACAAAATTAAGCTGCATACATTTACGCAATTTTTAAAATTTATGTTTGCATTTTGAAAATTCCATCAAAATGCAATATAATAATAACGTGCCGCAGTTTGATTTCAGTAGTTTTTGTTTGCCTCTTAATAGAATAAATGTAAGTTTCAGACGGATACAATATGGAGCCACACATTTTTACACTCATTTTTTAATATTTTTGTGCTTTTTGAAATTGTGTGCTTCGAATAGTTTATAAATGCACTAACAATCATTAAAGGCCTCTAATATAAGATATATCAAAAAAACCAAAGTATTATATTGTCAACGACTTATGAGAAGACAGTTTTGGAATAAAGGTACTTATGCTATATGCATATTTCGGCATATATGCATATTTACAAAATAAGGAAATTTTACTATAAAAAACACTCGTTTTTTCTGTCTACTTTTAATGAATTACTAAAAAAAAACTTACATCATGTTTTCATAGAAAACACAAGAATTTGTAAATTTTTTTTTTTCAGAATTAAAAAGTTTAAATTTTAAAAATGTTTTGTTAATGCGCGGCCGTGTAAATGCCTCTCTTTTAAAAACTATACATTTAATTTTAAAGTTTTTTTTCTGTACTTGAAAAGATAACCAGAAAACATCCCATATTCTTCCTATAAAAATTCTGATATTCGATAGCAAAACTGGGCCTAAAAGGGTTAAAAAATTTAATTTTTTTTAAGCAGAATATTTAGTAAATTCTTTTATTTTTCACGTACAGAAAAAATCTTAAAAATTAAATATATAGTTTTAAAGCGGAGACTTTTAAAGGGGCGAATTAACAGTACATTTTAAAATTCAATCCTAATAAATACAAAAATAAAAAAAATTCAAAAAATCATTAAAAATAGTTAAACCCCGGGACCCAAAACAATTTCATATATTGCAATATGCATTGTTTTTAAAAAAATATATTTATACAAATAATTGCATAAAAATACATTTATTTTGACGCTGAATGTAATTTAAGTCCGCAGTATAAAAGTAGAGGACCGTACCATGCCAGATGCATTTTAATGATAAAAGATCCGATATACAGTTAGGAACAAAAGTGGTAACAGGGATTCACTTTGTTAAGATATACTGCTTTTAAAATTTTTATCTATGCAAGGGTGGATGATTCTTATTCCAAAACGATTCTTTTCGGTTAGTATATTAAAATCCCTAAAGCGTTAGGTCCTGTGGTGGGTACAGTCAATTGTAGTGGCCGTTTAAAGTTTAATTTTCTTCGGCGCCCCGCACTGTATTGAATTACACTTAAAAAAGTAGTGGTAATAGTTCTTTTGAACTAAATTCTAAATTCGAATGTCTCCTACAGAATTTTAAGAGTAATTTTTTCATAGAAGATTTTAAGTCCTATATCTGCAAAACGTGCTAAAAACGTCATCCGATCATGTTAAATCACTAGAAAGGGTGATTGTTTATTTATCACGTGCAGCCAAGTCCATTAACAATTTACGTTAAATTAATAAATTTATATTTTAAACCTAATGTAATATTTTAATGGATATTTTAACATTTATCTAGTAAACATTAGAAAATGTTTCTATTCCTATCAAAACAAATGTTAATATGAGTATTGAAAGGCTCGCAAGTAAATTTTGCTCTTAAATTTTAAGACATTAATTTTTATTTAATATACCATACATTTAATTTTGCAGTGTATAATCGGTGTACACTAGTAAAACTCACAATTTAAAATTGACTCTCGTAGCCTAAGCCGTTAAAACGACATGGATGATTATGTACGAGTACTTTTTTAAAATTTTCGAATGTTTTTGCATATTTTGGTACGCGATGTTTTAAGATTCGCTGGGATTAGCTGTCCTACATTTGGACGAAGTTATAGTAATATGATATACAATATCCGATACCAAGTTTGGTTAAAAAACAGTAGAGGTGAAGGAAATCGAGTGGTTGATTTTATATATGTTTCCGTCACATTCTCTTTTTTTTTTTTGTTCCTTAATAACATATCCAAAGTTCATTAAATCTGCGAGTTCGAGATGGTACACCTCCCCGGTAATATATTCTTTGGACTATTTAATTTAATAAAATTTAAGTATTTTTCTGTAATATTACAAGTCAAAAGAATTATTTTTAATTATTTGTCCAATTTTAAGTTTTCGGTCACGGTTGACCTTTCTATGGAAGTGCCCATATACAAGATTTTATAGTTACTAATACATTTGATCTTATTTCAAAATAAAATTCTTATCGCAAATGAGTAATAAACAAACCAATTTTCATTTATATATTCAGTAACAAGAACATATGCACTTACACTAAACCTAGGAATGTTTACTATTTAATTATTAGATAAAAATATTAATCATACGTATATGAAGCTAATGCAAAAAATGTTCGTCACCTGCTAAAACCTTATGTTGAAGCGACTTCAACATTTTTAATTAATTTTTGCTAAATTTTCTATTTTCAATGAATTTACTCTTTAAATCTTATTTATGAGGTAAGACCGGGCCATTTGCGCCAACTTCACCTCTCTTCTTTAAAGAATTGTCTCTAAATCATAACTGTAAATTTATATTTTACTAGTATAACCCATTTTGATACACTCATTGGTGTCCAAATATAAGAGAACATGAAGTTCTGTTTTATTCTCTCTCTCTTGAGTTGATCTCATTATAAAACAACCACCAACGGTTGTGTAGATTTAAGTCTGTAGATAAGATTTATTATAACTATTGATAATCAAGAAAGCCAGAGGCTTTCTAATAAAACCTCCCTATTTTTGTTGAATTTTAAATTCAAAGTTTTTTTTATTTCTAAAAAAAACACCCTAAAGTTGGCTTAGGAAGATAAGCCTCCTTTACAACTTATTTTATATGCGTCTCATTTCTCAGTTTTTATGAATAAGGAGAAACGATGAATAGGGTTAGGTAGACTAGACTTAAAACTATGACGTGCAAATTTTCACGTTGAAAAATATTCACCTAAAGAATTTATTGCGATTTAAAAGTCCAAAAAGTAATAAAAATTACATGGAACTTACATGAAACTTACAAAAGTTTTTTTCATTAATTTTTTTGGTCATAGTTTTTAACTTTCGGATCCAAACCAATGCAAAATGGAGTCCCTAAACTTGGGAGATACATTCACAAAATAAGCAATATCCATGTAAACAGTTGTATGGTGGTTTACAAGTGAAACCAACAGTTTAGGATTTTAAAACATGCGCAGCTTTATCCACATGGTTTTTGAGTCGTTTAGGCAGAATTGAGTTTTCTGAACAGAATAAAAAAATTGGGGTAATTTTATACCGTTTGAGATACACCAAGTTGATGTCAGAGCACCAGTAACGGGATACTGACATCACAAACTTATAAGAGTATATAGAGTTTTTTGTTTCAAATTTATTATTTGACCCTTTGAAAACAAAAAACTCTATAGATTATTTGTTAGGACAATATCCTAATAAAGAAATTTAGAGTAATGCCTCGAACTTGAATAATTTTTCATTTTCATTGCACAATTAAAGGTCGAAAAAAACATAATTGAACAGTTCATGCGAATAAGGACGAATAGACCACTTTTTCGCAAACACGTTTTTTTGCATAAATGCATTTTATTAGCAACAATCCTATGCAGAAATTTTGGGGAAATTTTGACTTTTAAGGCTAAAAAATTATGAGCAAATATTGGCAAAAAATTTTAACCGTTCTTGAGTTATAAGACTTTAAAGTGTGGAAAGAAAAAAAAGACGAATATCCATCCTTAAACAAAATATTATATAAAAATTATTTAGCTGCGAGTTTAAAAGTTGATATTAGCTAAAATTTGAAATTGTACTTAATTGTCCTTAAAGTGTTACAGACAAATTCGTCAAGTTTTGCAAGTCTCATGAAAATGTAGTCAAAATCTGCTGCAAAATAACACATTTTTATTCAAATTTCAATACATTATTTTTGGATATTCGCCCTTTTTCCATTTAGCAAAAA
This sequence comes from Delia radicum, assembly GCA_021234595.1. Classification (NCBI taxonomy): domain Eukaryota; kingdom Metazoa; phylum Arthropoda; class Insecta; order Diptera; family Anthomyiidae; genus Delia; species Delia radicum. Next base: position 68,199,474 of record CM037853.1, read on the forward strand.
TTGAAGTCCAATTTTTGGCAAGTTCTCTTTCGAATACCTTACTATAGTTTTGTATATCGGGAGATGTGACTTAAATCTTTAAGCTAATACCAAAAAGTTGACAAAAATATTATTTTTGAACCGTTTCCTGCGTTTTTATTGTCCCCTGTAAAATTCTACAAATGGTCTATTCGTTTTAATAATTCGCTAAACTGTTCAATTTTTATTTTTAATAAAAATTATATTAAACTTGTTAAAGATAAATGATTAACGCGGATTAATTCAACATGGCTAAACATCGGCCAACATATACCAGAAGGTTATTCATGTAAACGAAAACAAAAATTTTAAATGTTTTCCTCAAAGCGTTGAAAATTTTGGAAATTCTTCTAAAAAAAATTGACAATATTAAAATAGTTTTTAAATAAATGTTTGTTAAATACAAAATCGGGCCATATCAATCAACATTGTGTTCATTGGTAAGGCTGTTAAATTTTATACTCGGTGAATCACACCCTGTGTTTGAAACGTCTCGTCCTCTACTGTACTGTCCTCTACCTGTAAAAAGTTTAAGGCCGAGTAACTTTCCTAAAAATAGCCAGAGTTTAATTTTAACCACAGATATTTTCATATATAAATTTGACGTTCAGAGTTTAGCCTGCTAAGCCTGATTCAAACTAAAAATTCTTATTTTTAAATAAAAAAATTATATTAATTACTCAGGACTAGTCTTTTAATCCGGTAGTTTCTGGGTCAAAATTCCTGATAACTTGGTCGATATTTTACTTCCTTATTCCCGGAATTTTGGTCGGGATTCCTGGAATTAAAATAACACTATTTGCTGAACTAAAAATCTTTTTTAAAAAAAAAGAAAATTATCAAATTTTTTTTTAATTTTTTAAATTTTATTTGTTAAGTTTTGATCAAATCCAATAATCAATCTAAGAGTTACTATTCTTCTTAAATATATATAAAGCATATAGAGATAAAATATTTTATTTCACTATACAAAACGAATTTAAAAAAAGGTAAATTTACAGTTTCGTTTACTAAAATAAATGTTTAAAAATATTCTTGAAATCTTTAGCTTTTTCCTAAGAAAAATAAGCGTTCACTATCAAAACCAAAACAATGTTAATTTTAGAAAATCGGGGAATTCCGGAAATGTTGGAAAAAATTCGAATTTCCGGAGTTGAAAAATGTCGGGAATTTAAAATCCCTCTTAATGATAGATTTGTTTTTAATTTTCATTGGATGATTTCTGTATTTCCTAAAAATCTTTTCAATACTTTTCTTACAATTAAAAATTTGGGTGAACAATCAATTGTGATTTTAACTGTATGTGCCCTTAAATTATGTTTATAATATTAAAGTACAAAATAAAACAACACTTTGATGCATATACGAAGTTAAATTAATTATTAATTTTTATTTTTAGTTTGAGTTTCGTTGAAAAATAAGTTAGAGATTTTATAAAAACGATGAAATATTATCTTATTTTTTTTAAGCTTAGTTACTATATGACAGTTATTTGTCTAGCACAGTGGTTTGTATTAAATTTAACTGCAATTGTAGTTATTTTACCTAGAAAAAAAACTTTAGTGTTTTTGATAGTTGTTTTTTTAACTCATTATTTACACAGTGATCCTTTTT
>CM037853.1:68201205-68234781 GCA_021234595.1 Delia radicum
TTTCCATACATTATTTTGATCATAAAAGTCAGTGGACCAAAAATAATTAAACAAAAATTTAAAACACTTTTTGTGTAAAGGCTTTGACGTTACGCAAGTTTTGACATCAATTTTGTACAAAAAACTTTAACTTGCTTTTTAACGATATACATTAATGTCGCCAACTTTAAACGCTGGTAGGAAACTAAAGATCCCCAAAGAACTTTTTACTTATTTTTTAATATTCAGCTCATTAATACATACCCTTGAAGTGGTATTATTAAGCAAAATAAAATTATCGGAACTCAGGTCTTAATGAAACTTAAAACGGGACTGAAATGTTATTAATTTATATACCACCACTTATATTAAAGAGATTAAAATTAAGGATATTAAAACGTTCGACAGATCTTTTTTAGATTTTGTACTGTTTTTTTGCAGAATAAGATCGACGTATTAAATACCTTTCGTTTGAAACCTAATATTATTTCATATATTTCGAATAAAAAATTTAATTTTGTAGATAAAAAATTAAATTTTTTATTCGTCTTTTTTTACCCAAATAAAAAAGGTCTGCCCTAAATTTGTTTCTCTACAATATTTTTTAAAACTCAACATGTATCTGTTGGAATATTTTCCTTGTTAGCCAAATTTATTAACATTGTCAAGAGCATATCTTGCCGTTAAGGCTCAAATATAATAAAATTCAAAGTCAACTTTTCAATCCCTGCTACATGTTCGAAATGTTCGCTATGAGTAGGGATGACAAAAGGTAAATCCCGAATACCGGAATTTTCGGAATTTAGTACACTCATAATAATACCAATGTGTCCATTACGTCTTCAAAATTCTAGACGTCGGAAGTTACCACCTGCTCAATGCTGAATCAATGCGTCTATATGTTTAATGTGTAAATAACTAAAAATCGCTGCACAAAAGTTTTCTTTTTAAGCTCGGTAAATAGTGACAAAGTTTTAATAATAGGTTAATAAAAATTCAAAAAAAAAAAAAAATACTAAATTTTAATAATATTAGTACCATGAAATCAGTAATAAAAATTAGTAACCGCTACTAATTTTTATTGAAATTGCATTTTACTGAAATCAGCAAAATATATTACTAAATTTTAGTAGAAAAAAATAGTATGCGTCACTAAATTTTAGTAAAATGTTTGTAATTATCACTTTTACCAATTATTAATTTAATAAACACAAATTGTAAATTACACAACTAAATTACATAACCATTGTTGCACCTCCCCGTACAAATTTTTAGAAATACTCTCGTTGCAAATGTCTACTAGTGTTAAGTACCCACATGCCGAACTTCTACAATTTATACAGATGTCTACTTTCCAGTTCGAAGCATCGACAGATTTCCCCTTTTTTGCTTATCCCCAGAGGAATTTTCAAAAATTCCGCCAATACAGATATCTCTCTAGTGATAAGGTACGCATAAACCAAATATCAAGTTCCTCGTTTTAGTGGTTTGGCCAGACAGCCAAGGAGAGGACTTTACCCTTATTGCCCCTCCCCATAAGAATTTTCAAAAATTCGCCTATATAGATGTATATTCCTAATTAAAAACCCACATACCAAATTTCAAAGTTCATAGCTTCGGCGGATTTGCCAGGCCGCCAAAGGGTAGATTTTTATTCTTTTAGCCCCTCCCCGTGGGAATTTCCAAAAATCCTATCAATACAGATATCTTACTCGTCATACTAAATTTCAAGTTTGTGGCATTAGTGGTTTGGTCAGGTCGCCAATAGGAAGACTTCTCCCTTCCCCGTAGGAATTTTTAAAAAACCGCTGTATACAGATGTCTGCTTCTGATTACCCACATACCAAATTTCATCGGTTTGGCCAAGCCGCAACGGGGGAGATTTTTCAGCTATTAGCCCCCTATTTTACCACGTTTCTGAACAAAAGTACCATACCAGGGAGTTGGGTCATATCCGAAAGTACACATATTTAAAATTTCAGCTTTCTATAACAAGGGGTTTGGTCAGGCCGCCAATCTGCTCTTTTCTGCTTATTGCTCTTTTCTGCTTATTGCCCATCCCCGATGGAATTTCGTCTACGTTAGACGATGAACCTTAATGACAGATTTAAAGTTCACATTTTTTATTACTTTTCAGAATTTTTAAGTCAAGCTTTTAATAAAACATTGAATCTATATATCTCTCAGCGTCAGCTAGGTTTTAATTTTATTGTAATTTTCTTACATTTCGACAAAGTTATGATGATTTTCATATCAAAACCGATATGCGTTGAACCCGACCCTCTCAGAATTTGATGAAATTTTGCATGCAGCTACATTTTACCTATACAAACACAACCTAATATTTAGAAATTGCATTTTTGAAAATATGTTGGCGTGGCAAGGTATCGAAATGTTTGTACTTTCAAGCTGTGATTACTACGGAATGGCTGAACCGATTTCAAAGATTTTCATACCATTAGAAAGGAATTTAAATTAGCTTTCGAAAACATACACTGTAAAAATATATATTATATTACACTAAAAATTTTTTTTTCGCAAAAATAAAACTTTAAACTGGAAAAACACTTCAAAGGCCAAGTGTTTTTTTTTTTTTTTCTAATTTTTTAAAGTAAATGGATCTCTTGTTAACTTCCTTATATTTTGATATCATTGTGTGACAAAAAAAAATAAAGTAGCTATACTTTGGAAGTTATACAGATTTTTTTTATAATTCTAATAGATTAGAACAAGAATCGTATTATCAAATTTTTCAGACACCCCCAAAATATGGACTTACCTTTGGTAAGTTTTTTTTTTATTGTTTTAGTTTTAATATATAATTTTGCGCAGCTTATACTGTTGACTTTCGGAATATTTGCTAACTTTTAGTGAAGTTTCATCTAAAGGTATACAAGAATGGAAGCTTTGAGTTCCTGTAATAGTTTTAGCATTTTTATACCTTGAAAATATCTATTCTTTTATTTTGTTATAGTTGTCAACGTCTGCATAAGCAACTTCTATGGATGTCTTATAAGTTTGTGAAGCCCAATGATAAAGGTCTTTCGGCGTTTGAATTTGGTTTTTGTTTGCAATGCTATAATTCAGAGCGCCATTTCCTCTACTACAGACACATTTGTTGACGATTTTGTAAAACACATCAATAATCTGGTGCCACATCATTTCATAGCTAAGCTCAAGTCCCGATTCGTAAGTGAAAAAAAAATGACGTTGCTGACAGGATAAATGCTAATTCAAATGGATTTCGGTGAAAACTATGCGTTTGTTGTACAAAATGCCGTTCAAGGATACCATTGGAATAATAATCAAGCCACGATACATCCGTTCGTTGTTTGTTACAAAGATAACGAAAAATTAATTCGTAGAACCTTTGCCATAGTATCCGTTTGTAATATCCATGATAGCAGTTCATCTTTATATTTCAAAAATGATTAATTTTGTTGAGACCAATATAAGCAATTCAATTACGAAAGTTATTTACGTCTCAGATGGCGCAGGAGCACAATACAAAAACAAATACAACATAATTAATTTATGTCATCATAAAATTGATTTCTATATATTCGCTGAGTTGCACTTTTACGCATCCAGCCATGGAAAATCTGCATGTAATGGTATTGGTGGGACATTAAAAATAAGCGCTCGGAATTATAGCATTGCAAATAAAAACCAAATTAAAATGCCGACAGACCTTTATCATTGGGCTTCACAAACTTATCAGACCTCCATAGAAGTTGCTTATGCAGACGCTGACGAATATAACAAATCAAAAGAATAGATATTTTCAAGGTATAAAAATGCTAAAACATCCTCATTTTTAAATATTTTTTTATGCACTCAAAAAAAAATTTAGACTTTTTCAATATTCTGTGATGAGAGCATATGATGTTTTTCTTTAAATCCGAGTTTTCTTTAAATCCATGAGTTTCCAACGATTGGTAAATATTACTTTATGTTTCAAAATAATGTTGAAGGTAAGGCTACATTGTAATGCATTATGTAGCTAACTATTGGTATCTCATTACTGAATGTTGCGAAATAATTCTGAAGGTAAACAGTATTAATTACAAATTAATGCATTAGGTAACACATTTTTAGTAACTCTTTAATTTTTGTTGGGATATAATGATACAGGTTACTAGCATACATTACGAGGTAATTCATTACTTTATCGCAACCATTACCAAAGTTTTCCTGGGTAATTAAGAGTTTCCAGCCTGAATGGATATATGTATATTAGAGCGATTCAAGTTGTATGGAAGCGAAATTCGTACCCCCCTCAAAATGAACATTGGTATTTTTTATGATGACATCTAAAATATTTCGGCTCTCCAATATCTCAATATTTCGGTCCATACATGATCTAGAAACTAAATCCGCTATCATATTAGAGTTACCACAAAATTGCATTTATATATATTCCGGAGCACCGTGTAAAATGCATCAAATTTGCAAAAATCTAAATTATTTACATACAAAGATAATGTACTTGGCAAAAGAAAAAATTTGATACATTGCCCTATTTAAAACGAAAAGTTACCACCCCATTGTATTTTTTTTCAAAACGCAAACTAGCACGAATTTAAAAAAAAAGCTGAGACCCGTTTTTAATTAAATCGACTAAAAATTAAAATATTTTAATTTGGCATTTTTATTACAAACAACCCCGAAAAAAAATTTTTTTTTACAGAATATCCTTAAAAAAAGGACATGGATGATCGTCCTTGCATAAATTGTATATACAGTTGGACGCGCCTTAAAAAAACTTTCTTATGATACCCATATTGTATATGTTGGTAAGGAAACAGATTCTCAAATTAACAGAACATGCAAAAATAGACCCATGTTCAAAATGGTCCAGCTCCAGCTGGAGCCGAAATATTTTAAATGTCATCTTAAAAAAGTCCATTTTTAGGAGGGTACATCGAGAACTTTTTTTGGTGAGTCGCTCTAATGTATATGAAATGTTTTTTCGAGAGTTTTTATTAAAAAAAATCATGATATAATCCATGAATTAGAAAATATTTTTAGAAATAATATTCCCTCGCGTCTTGCAAATAATAATAATTCGAATTCTGCAGAAATGTAATATCGAGCATTGAAAAGCACGGGTTTTGAACAGATTTAACAGTTTTTAACGCTTTGAAAAGTTGTTTACAAAATTTTACATATTATTAAAAAAAATTATTTGATAAAGATATTATTATGTATTGTTATATATAGTCCTATACATAATTATATATTTCATGTGATTTAAGTAGATCCAATTAAATCTCAAAATATCTTATTCCATCCGCCAAAAATTACTTAAATTTTTAGATCTAATTAGATCCAAATATATCTAAATAGATGGCATGGGATTTTTAGAATCCATCTGGATCTTAAATTACATAGTAAAGGATCCCACAATTTTGATCTTATTTAATCCAGTAATATGTTTGAGGGATTAAGTTGGATATTACTGGATAAACCAAATTTGAGATTAACTTGAATAAGATTAAATATCGATATATATATAAAATGGGATATGATTTTATATTTGAGATATTTTTTTTTTTAATCGAGGAGTTACAACTGTTTAAATGCGTCAGTCGTAAAAAAATACTCTTTACCGTTATCTCAAACATTTAAGGGTATATTTGAACTACTCAAACCGGTTTTGTAATATACTCAGCTAGACTTACAATCTAGACTAGGTCACTTAAAAAGTGATTAAATTTTTTTTTTTTTGAAGAACCGTGTTATTCGTTTTATTCGATTAATCGACAATTTTTTTTTCAAATTTTTCGTTATTTAAAAATCATGATTTTTAAATTGTTCGTTCGATTAATCGAATAATTTCTATTAGATTGACGAGATTAGTAACAACATTAGTAACGACAACATTATTATTGTAGATTTCTATTTGCCATTTCTTTAAAGTTAACGTGTCTTTAAAAATGGTTAAAAATTTATCAAAAGCTTAAAATTCGTTAGATATAATAAATTCCAAAACATTTTCGTCTTTTTTTTCTACTGGGAATTAAGTATTGCTAACTTTCAGAAACACATTCTAGAAAACTGATGTTATGATTTTATTAGTTTAAATAAAAAGTTGAATAATATATACGTAACAAGTAGTTTGTTGGTAAGTTGAGGTAAAGTTAAGGTAAGAAAAAAAAAATATTAAATAACACACTTACCTGCTTTTTCTGCTGACTATCACGTGGTGGTAAAACATCAAAAACTTTTGTACTGCCGTCAAGATATTCCTCACAGTGCTGATACTGTTTAACTATGACATACTCGGTGGCAAGTTGAGAAGCAGTTGTTATGCCACAAGGAAGTGTTACAGTAAATGGCAGTAGAGTGGCCTGAGTAGGGGGAGGAGGTGGTGGTGGAGGTGGCAGAGAAACAGGTGTTAAAGATGATGATATGGTTGATTTTTTTATAGCTACTACTGTGCTACCGGTAGTGGATGAGTTTTGAAATATTTTACAATTTTCTTTGGTATTTATTGGCATTGATTGATTGAGTGAAGTAGTTTGTGTAGTTGGAGTTATAATGTTGGTGGTTGTAGAGGTGGGAAAATTTGTAGTTGCTTGTAAGTTTGTATTAATGGTATCTGCTGAATAATATTTTTTTGGTTTACTGTCGGTATATAAAATGGTAACATCACTTTTTGGAATATTTATATGTTGTTTATTTGGTTGTTTCTGTTGCTGCTGATGTTGCTGTTGTACATGATTGTTTGTTGTTCTATCAATTTCTTGTTTATTTTCTACATGATATGCATGCTGGTGTTGTTGGTGTTGTTGTTCATGATGTTGCTGTCCATTTTGATAATTGAGCAATGCCCAGATAAGATCAGAACATGTTGTATTTTCATCAACACCAGCCACCCAATGTTTTTCACCATCAATCCATATTGATACATTATCGGAAAGGGTTTCCATTGAAGCCAATGAATCATCATCATCATCGTCAACATCATTATCATCAATAACAATATTCTCATTGTCAATGTTATATACAACCATATTTTCGATATCATCCGCATTAACATTGTCATTGTTGTTGTCATTAAATTTGTTTACAGCATCATATGATGTTATTGTCGTTGTTTTATGTTGACGATATTTCATATTTGCATCAATTATATACTTATGCGGTATATTGTAATGTTGTTGTGTTGTTAGCGATTGTTGTTGTTCATCTTCTATATCGACAACTATAATATCGCATTCATTATTAGAAGTATTATTGTTGTCCCTTGTCACATTTTCATTGGGATTGTGGGTGTTTTTGTTAAATTGCTGTCTTTGTTGTTGCATCGGCTGCTGCTGTTGTGATAGTAGATTATTTCCAGTTCCATCAATTTCTTGATACCATATACCGTGTGCATATTTTGGTATTACAAAATTATTTCTAATTATAGTTTGGTTATTATTATTTGATGTTGTGTTGTCATCAGGTACACTATTCAATACTGATAAAGATGTTGTTGCTGCTGTGGTTGTCGTTGTTGATTGCGTGTTCTTATTATCACCTATATTGTTGGTCATTTTTGTTAACAATGGATAAATTAACTTTTCAATATTGTCATAAATTCCTTTGGTATTCACTTCTTTCATTTATAATGTTATATGCATGCTAGTTATCTGCAAAGACAAAATTTAATTAGAATTTTGGTTAAAGTATGATAAGAACGAAATTAGTTTTATTACAAAATGTATAAGAATTTATTAGGTACAGTGACGGACAATACTATATAATCAATTTAGGTTTATTTATAATGTTGTACTTATTTCCCTTATTGATAATAGACAAAATTAAAATCGCAATTGACACCATATAATAATTAAATTCGCCATCTGTTTGTTATGCAAAACTAGCGATATCGACCTTCTTTCATAAATTACACATAAAAAATTATTCTCAATAAAATTTCAATTAAACATTTGTTTATTTTCAATTTATAACGAGCTTTCAACATCCGTATATTTACAAAAATAAAGCAAATCAAACATATTAGCTAGGTTGATACTAGTATTTCGATCTGGCTAAAGATCTCATCAGAACCCGAAGTTTTAGAAAAGTTAGAGCCTCTCTTTGTTTAATTTCAAACTCACCTTCAATTATATCTTGAATAATATCTATTAAATGTCTAAATAAAACTGAACTAATAATGACAACAAGGTGAAAAGTGAAAAAAGGTCAAAAGGTTGAAAAAAAAATATTTTAAATAAAATTGACAAAACTGAATAAATCCACGAAATTTATAAAATCTCTACGAAAATCAAAATAACCGAAACTAAAAAAAGCAGCAAAAATTAAGAATCTTTCCGAGATTTGGACTTTATAAATTTTATTAAAGTGATTTTTTCAAGTTTTTTTTTTAAACATATTTTTTTAATTTTGTATTTTTTTCATTTTGACGATATTTTCCCCAAGTTTTGCGATACTGACGATTTTTCCCAATATTTTCCCCATTTTAAAGACAATTTTTTTTTCCAATTATTGGCGATTTTTGTTTAATTTCTATTTTCAGTTTTGGAGATTTTTTTTTTAATTTTTATTTTCAATTTTGGAGATTTTTTTTTTATTTTTGTTTGTTTTTCTAATTTTGGCAATTTTTTTTATTTTGTCTTCTTTTTCCAATTTTACGGTAAGAAGGAAATTTAGAATAATTTGAAAATTTGCCAAAATGTAAAAAAAAAATATTTAAATATCGATTAAATTGCAAAAACATCGCTAATATTTGAAAAAAAAAATATTTTATATAAAATCGCCAAAACTGAAAAAGTTTCTGAAATTTAAAAAAATCTCTACGAAAAAAACATAAACTATAAACAAATAACCGCAATAAAAAAATAGCAAACGTTAAAAATGTTTTCGAGAAGTGAATTTTTTAAATATTATTTGGATATTTTTTTAAGTTTGAGTTTTTTTTAACATTTTGCCATTTTTTAATGTAGACAATTTTTCCCCCCATTTTTTGCGATGCTGACGTTTTTCACAATGTTTTTTTTTTTTCCTATTTTAAAGACTTTTTTAAATATTGACAATTATTTAAAATTTTTGACGATTTTTTTTCCAATTATTGGCGATTTTTGTTTAATTTTTATTTTCAATATTGGATGTTTTTTTTGCTGAAAATTTGAAGTGAATAGTACCAACTAAAAATGTGTGTGAAATTATAAACAATATTCAATTAAATTTTTAATAGATATGATTAAAATCTCAATTGGAAGTAAAATCAATTAAATAGGTGAAAATTATTTGAAATTACACAACAATTTTTTTTTAATACGACCGAATTCATAATATGATGAAGCTATTTCCCAGGGTGTTGCTTCTTTTTCTGAATCTATTTAATGGATTTTCAAGTTTGACTCCTAGTTTTATTTATTGAAATGCATATTTTATTTTAATATGTCCCAATTTTTGAACAAATCTGAATGTTGCCAGTCAAAATTCAAAAAAAAAAAAAAAACACCATTTTCGAGACCTCCCGGTTTAAAAAAATTACTTTACACATATCCCGACATTGTTTTACTCGAATGAGAGATAATTTATGTAGAATTCAACTCCATAAAAAATAAAATAGATTTTAAAGACACCTCCACAATATTGACAAATAAACTATTTTTGCCCGGGTAAGAAGGTTAAAAAAAAATGGTTTCCAATTCGGAAAGGTGAGAAGGTGAAACGTTTCAGATTCGGTTTTAGGAGGCAAAACTAATTTAAAAAAGATTAAACTCGTCTCAAATACTAGTAAGTATACTTGAATTAACTTTATTTTTACTTATTTTTATTATTGTTACTGAGTCATTCCATATGACATATTATCGAAAATATGACTATTTCGACTTCACCCATTGCGAAACTTGGTATATGTGATCTCCTAATTTGTATTACAAAACGATTTGTTTATTTTTTTTAAGTTTGTTGTCGTAGATATCGCTGCTTAAAAATGGTATTTTTTTAAAGAATTCATAAAAATATATTCTGTTCAAATGATCGTAATTATTGAATGTGTAGTCCGATTTTAAAACTTAATATCTCAATTCAGCGCTTATTTTATCTTCTATATATGTGAATCTTTGGTTATATATGCTTTTGAAAAATGTCCTTGCATCGCAAATATCTCAAAAAGCATCTCTTTTTCTTAAATTTTTGTTTGCAGAAATATATTAACTTCAGATTGTAGAAACAATATGTTCTTTAAAAAAACGATTTTTTCCGATATTAATACTATTAGAAATTTGAAATATCGGAAAACATTTAAAAGAAAAATTAATTATTTTTTCTAAAGATTTTCGTCTTTAAATAAGTTTGTTTAAATTTTTAGTGGATAATTTAACTCAAGATTTCATCAAAAATCAAAAATAATTTGGAGATTTTTCAAACATTTTGAAAATCTCGAGAGCAAAATTTAAAAAAAAAATGTTAATGCATGAACGAGCTTTTGTATATATGTTAGCGGATGTACGTTTAATCCATGAAGGAAACTTTGATATCCTATCTCTCTAATATGATACCCAGAAACGTGGTATGAATAGGGGTTCAGATAGGTAAAAGAATCCCGTTGATGGCAGGGCCATACCAATAAAAAGAGAAACTTGAAATTTGATATGTGGGTTCTTAGTCCCGCGTAGACATCCTCAAATACGGAAACTCGCTAAAGCGAGTTAATTTTAATTTTAGTGTAGGAACAAATATTATTTGTATTTTTTTTTTTGCTAAAACTGCTAAAATTTTGTTCAAAATGAATTTGCAAGAAAAGCTGCTAAATTTGGCTGATTTCTTTTTTTTTTTTTTGCTAAATATTTGTAAACAAATCTGTTGACTCTACAAAATTTTAGCTAGATTTGAGCTAAATTTTAGTAAATTGAAAGTTACAAATTAATCTGCTTTAATCAGCAAAAACAATTTTTCAATACTAGTAAACAAAAAACATAAAAAATGTGAAATTTTGAAAGTACTTTTTAACAACTACATGAAATAACTGTTACGAATTAACAGTAATTGGATGTGGTTGGTTTTTTTTTTCCAATGACCTACAACTTTTGCCAGAAATCGTATTTCTTCCACAAATAAATGACTGCAGAATTTACATGAGTTTACAATTTTTTGCAAATACACTCACAATATTTTTTCCGTAAAGACTACTGAATATACACATTAAATTAACTGAAAATCAGTTAAAAACAGGACTACTTACTTTTCGTTTAAAACAATTGTATTTTTTAGTTTATTTTCAACTGTTGAAAATTAATTGACAAAATCCATAAAAACAATAGATTGTTTTCGTTTATTTCAATACTCAATATAATATAATAAGTTTTTGTTTTAAAAAGAAAATTTTAACTGAATATTTTAACTGTTACCGATTGTCCGTTTTTTTTTTGTTTATTTTGTTTATTGAATAACATACAGAATTGTTAAAAATATATTTCTTTGTTAATTTAACTGTATATTCCATTGAAACAACTATACCGATTAAACTTTTAAATAACTGTTGATTTTTTATGGCAAAGTTCTTGTGAGTGTATATATTGAACAAATATATAAAACAATTTTTAAAATAATGTGATTCGCTGATAGTTTGTGTGAGCGCGCCAACATGCATTCACTTAATAGTAAATATCGATATCGATTTCTTTAGTACTTTAGTATAAAAAATATAACTTTTTCTGAATTTTTAGTAAAAATAACAAATTTAAAAACAAATTTAAATTTTTTAGTGTTTTTTAAGGGGTTTACTCTCTTTTGTAACCAATATAAACGCAATATTTAAACAATTATAAAAAATAATAAAACGGTTTATTAAAAAAATTCTTTCGCTATAGAAAGACACAACATTAAATATTATTATAAATTATAATTATAATTTAAAATTTGGACTAACATGGCAAACCTGTTGGATATTTCAGTATAGACCCTTTTTTAAAGGGTTGCCATCGTGGAGCCATGGGTAGTCATTCATTTGAGAATAAAGTTCTTAGTTTTTTTTTTACACACGAATACTTTCTTTAGCCGGATTTTTAAGATTTTGATTTTCATTTAAATGGTACGAGGTTAAACTCAAAAATTAATAAAACACCAAAAAACGTGGTTTCATATTTTTCAATAAATAACTAGACAAAAACGATTTAAAATCGGTGCATCCGTTAAGGCTGCACAGTGGCACACGATTTTTAATACGTTGTTTTCAGAAAAAAGCATTTAGAGTAAATATTGATCAATTAAAATATAGGCTAATAAGTTTATTTATAAAACTGTAACTTTTTTATATCTTCAAATTTTTTGCCAAAACTTCGTCAAAGAAATCACGAAATAAAAAATTTTTAAGATTTAAATTTAAATTTTAAACAAAATAATCTATTTTTATTAGAAACATTACTAGAGTTTTTGCATTCCTTTTAATCATAAAGCCTTATATGCCAAATATCTCCAAATTTGGATTAAATTTTCCTTCTATAATGTTAAAAAAAATTCTTTTTAGTTTTTTAGTAGTAGACTTAAAATGGCTTTATTTTGAAAACAACATATTGAAAATCGGGTGACATTATGCAGCTGGTACGGGTAGACTGATTTTCAACCTAATTTTTTGGTATGTTGCAGAATAAAAAACTAAGTCTTATATGTAAAGAAAATTAAAATTTTTTTTAATTTTTTTTTTATTAAAAATAACAAATTTATTTATGTGTTTTTCTCTCGTACGATTTTTATGTAAATGATAAATTTAAAAATTCAGCAGAAAATATTTTATTTTTATTCTCAAATGATTGCTCATAGTTGCACAATGGCACCCGATTTTGCTTTTAAAACAAAAGCTTTATAATAAAATGATAACAAAGATTACAATGGTTGTTTGAACTATAAATTATAATTTTCAATTTATAACGAGCTTTCAACCTCTATATATTTACAAAAAAAATGCAAATCAAACATATTAGCTAGGTTGATACTAGTATTTCGATCTGGCTGAAGATCTCATCAGAACCCAAAGTTTTAGAAAAGCTAGAGCCTCCATAATAGGCAGAACTTTAACAAAACAACCTATTAATCATCAATTTTGCTCCATTCTTGTCTTTTTAGTATAAATTTTTGTAAATATATATTAATCCCAGCAAAAAATAGTGCTTACCCAGAAGCGCTTCCGGAAGCCATTATTTGATAACGAGCACTTCCAAAGCAAATAAAGAAGGCATGATTCTTGTTCACGATGTCCTACTTGGTATGTCTCTTTTAAAGAGATTCTTTCATGTGCTCTTGGAAGCAATAAATTCATGCCTTCTTAGGCACTAAGAACCGCTTTTTGTATGTTGACAACATTAGTGCTTCATGGTATGCATACTTTATTGCTGCATTCTAAACATTATTCACTGCTTCAAAGAAGACATTCTGGGAAGCACGACAGAATGCCTTCCCTAATTGCTTTATTGTATGCAAGGCGGTGAATCGCTATTTTGGAAGCATACAAATGTAGTTGCTGCTTACCAAATCCAGGTTATCTTTTGCTGGGATGTATCTTTTAATAACAATATTAATAATAATTCATTTCTATATTACTTATAATTGTTTTAATATTGTTGTTATAATTGAAGGGCTTATTGTAAAAACTTGATAAGCCACATTTACGGTTTTATGGCTTTTCGCCGTTTTCTAAGCATCCATTGATTTATATTTGCTTAAGCACTTATTACAACCCAGTAAAATAGTAAAATCCTAATAACTTGTTGCAGAACATATTATACTGTATCGTAACAGGTTCAAATTTCTGTTCTGCAACTGGTTCTTTTTATATGGAGTTTGTCCTATTTGCAATAGGTTCTTTACCTCCAAACAAGAACAGGTTTCTTTAGAACCGGTTCTAGAACCAGTTATAGAACTGGTTCTGGGACTGTGAAACCTTACATTTCGACTCCCAGCAACCTGTTCTAGAACCGGTTCCCTGTAACCGGAGGTAAAAGAAGTTGTTCTATAAAAGGTTCAAAGGTAATCTGTTCTAAAAAATTTTGGTGGAAAACATTCTGCAAAAGTCTTATTGGTTGCATGTTTTACTTTTAAAAGGCAAAAACACACTAAAAATAAATTGTCGCTTATCAAGTTTTACAATAAGAACCTCAATTGATTTTTAATGAGTGTAATCCACTTAAACTTTTTAATTAATTCGATGATAATTTGTGACCAATTTGAGATTACTTCAAAAAATCAGCTAAATTTTGTCTAAAAATGGTTTGGAATATAAAGAGTTTCGCAGAAATTGTACTGATTTTATATTTAACAGTAAAAAAAAAATAGTACCTTGTGTTATTTGATTTTTAAACCCTTAATAGAGTAAACACTCAAACTCACTAAATTTTATAATTGCCTAATACAAAATGATACAATGTTGCCTGGTGTAATAACTTACAACATATTGTTGTTCTTTAGAAAAACCAACATCTGTTGAATTTGTTTTTATTGCTGATATTATCTGAGAACTTTAACTTTATTAAAGTTTATATAAAGTTATGCTTCTTATAAACTCCCGAAAAGTAAATATCTTTTACGGAAATATAAAACAACTCTTGCAAAATTTTATCATATTTCTTTGAATACAATCCCTAAAAAAATAAAATAATAATACACACAAAAATGTGAACTGTATTAGAGTAAAAAACCAGCAGTTTAAACGCTTGAATAACAACGCGGTATAAATTTTTTCGGGGGGTTTAGTGGTTGAATGTCTGTAAACCTTAATAAAAACACAAAAAAAAAACTGTAACAGAAATAATTTAAGAAAGAATAATAACTAAAGTGTAGATGGCAGAGGTTTAAAGAGATTTATTGATAATGAAAGAAAAGCGCAATAGTTTCGTTAATAAAAAAATTTCGTGAATATCTTAATTGTACCCAAAACCATATTTGGAAAGAATATACACACTGAGCTTGAGTGGATGTTAAATAAAAGGACACTTGCATATGGGATTTCTCGCCAGAAAATGTTAGATTAAGCATTCACAAGCATAGTCTAATAAACAGAAAAAAAATGTATCGGATGCTTTTTAAAAAAAACGCTATTTAAATATTTTTTAACAAAATAAAATCAAAATAAATTACTTATTAGAATTGTTCCATATCGAAAAGTAGAATTCAGTGCCTAAACTTCTCTAAAACTTCTGCCTAAACTTCTCTAAAACTTCTGGGACAATATTTACGAAACGCACCAATTCTGAAAATAAAACATTTCTACTAACATTTTGTAACATCGGAAATATGTCCATTCCAACACATTTTTGGCTTGTTTTTAAGCAATTCCTTTACGGCATCTAAATAATTTAAGTCATATTTAGATCAAATAGTGCTCTTTATAGTTAAAAAAAAACATATTTTAGTTCCTCAGTTCCACCCAAAAATTTTTTTTGGACAGCGTTATGATTTTCGAAAAGTTTAAAAAACTACATAAGTTTTATTGGTGTTTTTTTATTATTCGGAATAAAATTAGGAAATTGAAAGACCTAGTATTAACTTCATACCAAATATTTGCTAACTTGCACTTTTCCGGCAATTCCATTTAGGTTTTTGTTCATATTTTCTGAATCACTATTTTTTTTTTTGTACATATGATAAAGATCAGGTCAATTATCGTAAACTGGTCGCGTCCCGGAATGTACTAAACGCTAACTATTTCGTCGGGCTTGACCGACTATAATATTTTTACTTGTGCACTGACAATAATCCATGCATACAAATACCAATTAATGTCAAAATGATAAAAACTTTCGTAAAATAAACCAATATTTGTTCATTTCACTAAAGTTTTTGTTGTTTTGACAGTATTTTCGTATTTTAATTTTTTTTGGTTTTGACATTGTGTTTCGGCTTTACATTGTGCATATCGTAGACATTTTAAAATGCCAATTGCACCCACAGCGTCAACAAAGGACTGAAAGAAATATTCCTTTATCCGAAAGACAAAGTACAGAGCCCACACCCAAAAAACTTGTTTACAGTAATTTGTAGCCAACCGAATGGTTCGGTTGTAGCTATCGAGTTTCTTGATAATGATTACCGATTTTCCTTTGAGGCAATCGAAATTCTGTTGTTGCGAAAGAATTTCTGTTGTTTTCCTTGAATGACACGGTCGAATCTGTTTTCTGGGTGCACGTATAAAAATATTGAACATGTACTTCCGATAACCTGAACATTCGCAATGAATTCATGGACATTACAATAAAAGCTTTGCTTAAGATTATGGGTACACTTAGAATACTATGTAGGTAAAGATAACTGTAGATGTAGTTAAAACAA
The DNA here is from genome assembly GCA_021234595.1 of Delia radicum. Lineage (NCBI taxonomy): Eukaryota > Metazoa > Arthropoda > Insecta > Diptera > Anthomyiidae > Delia > Delia radicum. The sequence goes on from CM037853.1 coordinate 68,217,469, forward strand.
ATGAAATTTCACATGAAGAAAGGACGACTTACATGGCGCTACGAAATAACCCCCAATGAAATAACACCCTAACGACAAAATGAAATAACCCCCAATGAAATAAATCCCAAAAAAATGAAATAAGTCCCAACAAAAAAAAATGAAATAATACCCAAAAGAAATGAAATATTCCCCAAAGGTGAAAATGAAATAACACCCAAAATTTGGGGGTTGTTTCGTAATGAAATAACTCCCAAAGGAAGAAATGAAATAACCCCCAATGAAATAAGCTCCAAAGAAATGAAATATGTCCCAAATTTTTTTTATTTTTTGTTTTCATATTTTTGATTCTTTTGTTACACTATTCAGTTTTTCTGCGTGGGGTTTTCTCCTCCATAGGACGCGGCAGGTGGCTTCGCTGAATACAGTTTTCCTGCGCGAATTACATGTGATTTATTGAAATGAATCTTAAGACTAACTTATAAAATATTTTTAAGCTATACTAAAACTAATAAACTACTCGTACCAAGTTGCAATGTAAGCAAAAACAATTTATGCTTACATTGTCGTCTTTTAAAAATGTGGGAATGAAAACAAAAGTATTAGGTATGGTAACCTGACACTTCTGTGTTCTCCTACATTTTATTAGTTAATACGATCGGTAAGGGTATGAGAATGTAACTCCTCCACCCCTTGATCGAAATACTCCTGGATTTCGCTAGTAGTTTAAAATATTCTAAGTATACATATACTATAAACATATATTTATTTTAGTAGAGAAATGAACTTATCTAAGAGTACAATTTTAATTTTTTCTATTACTAGTGTTATTTTGTTTTGTTTGTTTTTTTTTTTTTTATTATTTTATTTTAGTCCATATTTTTCTTTTATATTTGCCAATTCTAAATCTTCTATTTTTGGTTCATTTTTAATAACGGTTTTATTAACAACAGTGACATTTTTTTTAATTTTTATGAGGACAATTACAATAAACACTATGGCAATTACAAACATTATGTTTATTCCATATGAAACATTTTTATGGAATTTAAGTTCCTTTATTTCTTTTAAATTTTCAAAATTTTCTAATTCTATTGACTTAAATTTTGTTGGTATTATGTCGGATTGTGAGAAGTTGTTATTAGGATAATAGTATTTGTCCAGAATAGTTGTTTTTTGATTTTGGAAAATTTGGTCCTTGATTTTTATTTTGCAATTATAGAACATAAGGAGGTAATTTTTATTAACTCTCATCTTTCTACTGTCACAGTCCTGAACAATTTCTAAGTCGTTAGCATTTTTTACTAAAATCATATCGTCTTCGAGTACCTCAACTTCAGTTTTGTTATTATATTTAAAATTACAGTTATTTAACAGAGTACAGTGTTTACTATTTTTTAGATTTTTGAGATAAACATCCTCCTCGTAATCCAAAACATGATTTTCAATTTCAATAATATAGCCATTTGGCTCGTTAATTTCCATATAATTTCTATTTGGCAAAGCCGTAATCATTTTCAAATCAGTTTGAATATAATCTTTTGGAATTTTTATTGCAAGAATTATTATTCCATCTTTGTAGTTTAAAATGTCAATTTTCATAAATTTTAATTTAAAGAAGTCTATTTCAAATTTATCTATTTCTTCAGATGTTAATATACTAGGATGAAAAATATGGTTTTTAGCGGATGCAATGTTATCCTGAATATGTTCAATTTTGCCCTTAAGGTATGTGAGCTTAAACATTTGGTCAGTATATAAAATTCTTCGAATGATCTCATTGTGTCTCTTTTTTAAATCGCTTAGTGTGATTTTGATATTTTCCCTGTCCTCTTCTATAGCCGATTTTAATATTTGGATTGACTCGTTAAAATGTGTATTTATATAAATTTGTTTATTTACTGTATCTATGATATTATGACTGTTCTCATCAATTACATTAAGGTGTTCAAGAATTTCTTTACGATCGTCATCGTCCATAACCCCAGCCAACCATTTGTAAGCATGGCCCACGAAGTTAAACAGTCCCCTTTTCTTTCTAAGATCTATTGGGGTGATTGATTTCAATTTGGATTTTATTGTTATTATCTCTGTTTCGATCATTTCCCTATTATGTAAGTCTAAATTTTTTATATTATTCTCGATCTGACCCATAATATGGTTTAATTCCTTAGTGTCAATTAAGTGTAAAATTGTGGAGGTTTGGTTTACCACTTCAACTTTTCTTAGTTTAATTTGTGCATATCCAGACTCTTCGGTGATTGGGCTAATCTGCAGTGTTCCCTGCGTCCCGGTTGTGAACATCATCATCACCATTATGACTGCCAAGATCTGTAAATTTTAAAGGTCTTTTTATATTTGTTGTATGGACATTTTTTAAATTACGTCTTATAAACTTTGGTTCTTCCTTATGCCTTAAACTTTTGTAATTTTTTATAAATCCTGTTTCCCTTCTTTCTGTGTAAGATTCCCTATTACGGTTCAGTTTTTCAATAGTATAATTTTTTCTACTTTCCAATATACTTCTGATAAGGTTGTGATTTATGGTACCATTCAATACGTCAAATGGGGTACATTTGATAGTGCTGTGCACTGTGTTATTGTAAAACTTTATGGCTTTTGTCATTTGAGTGACTATTGGCAATTTTTCCTCGAGGTTAAGGGTCCTAATCTTTTCAGTTAAAGTGTTGTTTAGGCGTTCTATATCAGAATTTCCTGTGTGACTATTTGGTTTAGTGGCATGAAATTCGATTTTTCCCGCATTAAGAAGTCTCTTACGTTCTTGGAATTGAACTCGTTGTCAAAAACAAATTTTTTTACTGGCCCTTTTATTGCCAAAAATTCATTTATTTTGCCTATAATCGTTTGATTGTTTCTATCTGGCAAATGGAAACCAACGGCATGTTTTGAGAATTTGTCAATGAAAATTATGAATGAGTGTTTGCTATTTACATATGTGTCAACATGAACAATTTCGTTGACTGTGGTAGGCGTTTCTGTAACGTGAAATTTTATTTTGATTGGATTGCGGTCATATTTTCCTCCGGAGCATATGTCGCAATTATTAATAATTTCATGTATTTTGGTTTTTAATTGTGGGTGATAAATTTTATGTTTCATCCCCTGATAAGTTGGAATAATTCCGGCATGACCAACTTCGTTTTTATGGAAAAGCGATATTTGTCTACTTAGCTCATTTTCATCTTCGATGTCCTTAGCGAAATAGCTACATTTCACGAAAGACATCCTTTGAATACCTGAATATTTGTCTAATAAAATTTGTTGTAATTTATTGAATTGGTGATCATTGAGCTCGGAAAATATTGCAACCTTTCCTTTAGCAATATGTCTTCGGACTAAATTAATTATATTATCAGAATCGAGGTCATGTTTATCGATAAAAATTCTTTTGTTATTAAAAACGGTTGTCATTTCAATTTGCTTAGTTTCTTGTAAAATTATTTGGTATGTAAAACGATTTACAATTGTGTCAAGAATCGGAAAGTGATTGTTAAAATTTTCTGCTTGTGAATGTACAGTTTCACCGTCCTCCGATTGATCGCGATTACTATTACATGGAATTTCGATTAAATTTTCTTCTTGGGTATGGTCAGTTTGGACCGCCAAAGAGACTTCTGATTGCTGCTGACGTTCTTCCTATATTTATATTCTTTATGTAAAACATTTCGTCTGTAGTAATTCCCAAATTTTCCGAATCAAGTGTGTTTATTTCACATTTTTCACAATTAATTCGACTGAGAAAATCAGCTATTTTATTTTCTTTCCCCGAAATATAATCGATTTTCGCATCATATTCTCCCAACTGTACTAACCATCGTTGTAATCTGGGGCTAATATCCTTACCCGAATTTTTTGCTTGTAACCACTTCAGTGGCTGATGATCTGTTTGCAAATCAAATTCTCTTCCAAAAATATAGGGTCTATAATATTTTACTCCCCAAACAATCGCCAGTAGCTCTTTTTCGACAGTGGAATAATTTTGTTCATGGTTGTTCAATGTTCGCGACGCGAACGAAATTGGATGACCGTCTTGAGTTAAAACTGCACCAATTGAGAAATTGCTGGCATCAGTAATAAGCTTAAAGCGTTTATTAAAATTAGGGTACCTCAGAATAGGAGGATTTGTTATGATATCCTTCAATTTTTCAAAAGCAACAATATAATTTGGGTCTCTTATGTTGACCTTCGCGTTTTTCTTCAAGTATTTTATCATAGGGTAAGCTATTTTAGAATAGTCCCTTATAAATTTTCGGTAGAAACCTGTAACGCCCAAAAATGATTTAATCTGCTTTTGCGTCGTCGGAAGGTTTAATTTTTGAATCACTTCAACTTTTTTTGGGTTTGGTCTGACACCTTCAGGTGTAAGGATATGACCCAAAAATTCCGTTTCTTTTCTTAAAAAATTACATTTATCAATTTGAATTTTAAGTCCTGCTCCTTTTAGCGTTTGAAATATTTTCGTCATGTTTTCCAAATGTTCGGATAACGACGTGCTAAATATTAGGATGTCGTCCAAATAGACTACACAGATTTTATTTATATATTGACGGAGGACAGAGTTCATAAGACGCTGGAAAGTCGATGGGGCATTTTTAAGCCCAAATGGCATTCTTATAAATTCGTAGTGTCCGAAGGGTGTGGAGAATGCAGTTTTCTTCATGTCATTCTCATTCATTAAAATTTGGTGAAAACCTTTAGCAAGGTCAATAGAAGAAAAATATTGGGCTTTACCTAACTTGTCCAATATTCCATCTATATTCGGAATCGGAAACTTATCATTTACTGTAACTTCGTTAAGCCTTCTGTAATCGACAACTATTCGCCACTTTTGAACGCCCGAATTGTCGATTTTCTTTGGCACTACCCATAAAGGACTATTATAAGGTGAATTGCTTTCCCTAATTACTTTTTGTTCTAACATTTCTTTTATTTGTTTCTGAATTTCTTGTTCGTGTACTTGTGGGTATCTATAAATCTTCGAATATATTGGCCGGTCTGTTGTGGTTATAATTTCGTGTTTGATAGCATGAGTTGCAGAAAGTTTACTCCCTTCTTTATAAAATAAATCTTCAAAATTCCGCAACAACTTTACGATCAATTGGTTTTCCTCTGAATTTAAATGTTCTAAATTTAATTTCTGTATGTTGCTGTATTCAAGAGAACAAATTTCGTGACTGTTGTATGGGCTATAATTTCCAAACGGTATATTGTTTCCTAAAATGGTAATGAATTTATTCTCTATATCAATCTTAGCTTTAAGAGCGATAAGAAAATTTAGGCCAATTATGGCTGAATAATTTTTACTTTTGAAATCAATGACCTTCCAAGAGAAGGTACCTGAGATTTTGAATTCTCTAGGTATAGGTGTAATTATTTTATGTGTCACTTGATTTATTCCGTTGATGGTTCTGTACCAAAGGGGTGTTTTAATTTTTGAGTGGGAAATGAATGTCCAAGGGCATTCGGCTTAATAACACTTGTATCAGATCCGGTATCTATGAGGCATTTAATTTTGTGACTGCCAATTGTTACTTCTATTATGGGTAATTTTGTGGAGGAGGTGTTAAAGAAAAATTTACATCTTCCTCTTCGTTTAAATTACCGATATCCATCGGCTCTGGTTCTTGACCGTAGCCATTAGTTTGGCGTAGTTGCCTACTGTGATGAGAATTTTGAGTTTGGTTAGATTTAACTTGATTTGGAAAATTATTGGAATTCGACTGCTGTATTGAATTCTTCCTGTAATATGTGCCCTGGCCAACATTTTTAAAATTCCGGTTTTGTTGTTGAAAATTCTCGGTCATAAAACTATTTTTTGGCTCGGAATTTAGGGAATTACTATTTTGGTTTTGAATATCATTGTTTGGCTTGGACTTTTGCCAATTGTTATTTGGTTTTTGCTTATTAACTCTATGGTTAAAAGAGATGGTTCTAGTGTCATCTAATAATTTTAGTCTCGTATATTTAGCAATTATATCGGTCAGAGTTTCGTGTTCCCCTATGTGTGTTCGTATTGGTCCGTCTATTTTCTCTAATAATATATCTACGAGGTCCCTGTCAACATTCTCAGGTCTGTATATACCAGGTTTTAATTGGTCAGCTAAATATATGTCATTTATTTCATATTTACATTCTTCGAAAACTTTAAATAATTCATTTAAATTCCTTACTTTTACCATCCGACAATAGTTGAATACTTCTGCATATGTTCTTTTTGGGCTGAACTCTTGTAGAATTTTGGCTTTTATTTCCTCCCAGGTAGCATCGATTTGCAACTCCCTCACTCTTCGACCAGCATTTCCAAGAATTTTTTCGTTGCCCACAATCCTGATGCAAAATTTAGCTAGGGCTTCATCAATTCCACAAAGAATGAGGTTTGCTTCAACGGCATTTATAAATGCTCTTGGATTGTGGTTTTCATCAAGAGGCTTAAGACGTCGAAATTGTTCAATGATGTCCTTGGCCGACATACCAAATCCGAATATTTGCTGTTGAATAACCTGTTGTTGTAGTTGCTCTTGTTGTAGTTGCTGTTGTTGTTGAGCTTGTTGAGTTTGTTGTAGTTGAGCTTGGCTTGCCGCTGCTGCTGCCGCAAGCTGCTGGTTCTGTTGTGTAATTTTCTCTTCCTGCTGTCGCAGCACCAGTTCTAATTCATATATTTTCTGCTGCAATTGCTCCATATTTTCTTCACTTAACTGGCGATTTTTATCGAAAGTAATGTTTCTTTTCATAGCCCAGTAAAACTGTAGTGGAGTCTTTTTTTTTTCACTTTTGATTTTTGCACAAAAACTTTTCTATTTTCAGTTTTTATATATTAACTTTAGTTAGTTCGTGTAAACTTAATTTTTTTTTTATATTAACTTTGGTTAATAAAGATTAATTTATTTAACTTTAGTCTTTTTTTTTTTTGTTGATATATATATTTATATATTAACTTTAGTTAATTATATAGTTAATTATATATTTATTTTTGTGTTTACCGACTGCGCCAATTACATGTGATTTATTGAAATGAATCTTAAGACTAACTTATAAAATATTTTTAAGCTATACTAAAACTAATAAACTACTCGTACCAAGTTGCAATGTAAGCAAAAACAATTTATGCTTACATTGTCGTCTTTTAAAAATGTGGGAATGAAAACAAAAGTATTAGGTATGGTAACCTGACACTTCTGTGTTCTCCTACATTTTATTAGTTAATACGATCGGTAAGGGTATGAGAATGTAACTCGCGCGTCTCATTATCTTCCCTAGTGTGACGCGCGCAGGGAAACTCTATTCAGCGATGCCACCTGCCGCGTCCCATGGAGGAGAAAACCCCTAAGAGCGGCCGCAGGCCGCCACGCAGAAAAACTAACAAATATTAAAAAAATTTCACTTTTAGCAAAATGAAATATCCCCCCAAAAAATATGAAATAACCCCCAAAATAATTGCATATAATCTATATATAATCTCCAAAGAATTTAAATTTTGGGCTTTATTTCATTGGGGGTTGCTTCATAATGAAATAATCTCCAAACCGTAAGATGAAATAATCCCCAAAAAAAATGAAAAAACCCCCAAACAATTTTACACAATTTTTTTGGGGGTTATTTCATTTTTGGCCGTTGGGGGTTATTTCATTGGGGGTTATTTCGTAGCGCCGACTTACATATCAGTAAATTCAACTAACATTGTCATTTCTTTTTTACTGTTCAAAAAAAAAAAAAAAACTAAAATTGTAGTAAAAATTAACCATATATGCAGTAAAAAACAAACATATAAATACTTCTTCTATTTTTTTAATAAAAAAAACTACTCTATAAGATGAAGCTAAAATCATAATACAGTAATTTGATGTAGTTTGTTTTTTCAAATGAACTACAATTGTAGTCAAAACTGTAGAACAAATTACTGTTTTTTCACATCAAAATAAAGGCACCGTATTACAACTACAAATATTTACAGCAGAAGTTCCCTGAGTATAATATCTTAGAAAGAACATATTTGTGCGAAGCAGAAAATTAAAGTCACTTACAAAATTTTATTATTTATACCTAAACTAAAAACATTACCCATTAATCAAAGAAGATAATAATAAAATTAATCGATTAAATAAAAAAGTTATTAACAATTACAACCATAAAGTTCTTTCTCCGCTACCCTGTATTTTGACAAGTTGGTAGTTTTAAATAATTTTTATATAATTTTAAAACCTCTACTTATAAAAGAAGTAGTCAATATTGTGGATATTGTTATTAAAAAAAAAATAAACTAATTTTAGTTGTTTGTGTCAAACTAAAGCAAAAAAGTGATTTAAAGAATGAATTATTTTCAAACTCTGTTAAACAAGAAGGTGGGGTGCAAAGGTAAAATTGTATATTTAGCTGATGGCTGAAATAATATTTTTAATACACTTCGTTTGTTGGCTGGTTGGATGGTTGGTTAGTAGGTAGAGTTAACAAACTACATACTTACTAACCAAGTATACTCAAATTGTAAGTTATATAAAAAATGAAGAATTGAATGAAAGAATGAAAGAAGTAAATTTTTAAGTGAAAGTTGATACAATCAAAATAAAATTGTTGGAATCAGCCAACCTTATAAATAAAAAAAAAAAAACGAAGGAAAATAAATAGATTCATATAAAATGTAGACAGACTAAAAAGATGTTAAATGTTAACTATAGGAAATCCCCATACCGTCAATGAGTAATTTTAAAATGCGAAAAAAAAATCCATTATAATATTTATATACTTTTTTTATTTTTGTACCATTTGGCTAAAACACTTTTATGGTCAATCTATATGATAAAATTTAAACAATATAAATGGCATAAAATTACGTAAAAAGAACTCAAGTTAAGAGGGTATTGCATAAAAAAAATTAAGGAAAGCTATTTTTAAAACTGGATGGTAAAAGCCGTTCGAAAACTACTCTACACTTTAATTAATTTTTGTTTAAATTTACCCAATTTATAGTAGGAAACTATACTCCTACTATAAATTGGGTAAATTTACACTGTGCGTGTAATATTAGACATAAAGTTTGTAAGTACATATCATTCAGTGTTTAAAAAATGTTGCGCAACATACTAGTTTTTTTAAATTTACACTGTATGTGCTTAAAAATACACATATAAGGTAGTAAAATTACATTTAAAGGGCCTATTTTTGATTTATTTGTTTTCAGTATTAAATCTTACATATAAAGTTGAAAAAAACTTTGATAACCAACGAATTGGTTTATTAACGATTTTTATATGTATTTTTTATGTATACAAAAGTATTTCTAAAAACTTTATTAATAAGTAAAGAAAATAAAAAATAAAATGTATTAATTGCAAAAACAAATATTCTTGTTAATGATGCTATTGCGACAATATAAATAATTTGTTTTCCCGAACATTAAAGATTCCTCACATCGGTTTGGGATGTTTATGATTGTTTTTATGAAAAGAAAAAAACAGGAAACTATTAAATACCATTTCAAAAGATTAACATAATTTGATAGTTGACTTGCCTATAATTGTGGAAGTCTTCACTTCCGCAATTCCATTTAAATTTAAACTCAGGAATTTATTATAAACACCAAAAATAAAATGTTAACATCCAAACTGAAGTACAACCGACTTTCGCAATAAAATGCAATGTGACCGCTACACCATTTTTGCATCTTTCAAGAACTAACCGATATTTATTTACACATATTTATTATTTATGATTTATATTTATTTATTTATAAATTTGGGTTTTTTTATTATAGTTTCGATTTTTTAATTTATTTTGAAATTTTTTTTATAATTATTAGTTTTAATTTGACAATTCTTTAAAATGTTTCTTGACTATTTTTTTTTTTTAACATTGAAATCAGTGTATCGACACCGAATATACTAAATATGTGTGTAATTCTGCAAACAAATATGTGTATATTCGTGTTTCACACATTTTGTGTCTAGTTTTACGCATTTTGTTTAATATTACGTAACAATTTACTCAGTTTATAACATCAATTTTACATTCATTTTTTAGAGTGTACATTAAAGATAGATTGCACACCTTGACAAGCTTTCTTGGTTTGAAGGTCGATATGTGACTTATATAGTCTTTGATGCCCTGATTCCAAAATCCATCATCTCACAATTTTGCGAAAACCGCTGTTAAAGTTTTGGAAAATTGCTTTTTTGGTTCTTTTTGATGCTGTGTATTATATGATTGACTCTTTCTAATGATCCAAAATAAAGATAAATATTTAGAATACACTTTACTCTTGAAGATACCGCATTGGTATTTTCTAAAACTGATTGTTATAATAGAATAAAGATAAAATTTATATAACTTTCATTAAAAATAAAAATTATGTTCTTTCAACCTTTATTTTTTCAATGAAAATCATAATTAAAAAACTTTGTTATTTTGACATTTTCCGTAATTTGAACTAAATATATGGCCATATACCCTCAATTTTCGTATCCGAATATATATGACACTTCATATATGATAATGTATGAACAATTTCACACGGATTTTTAAAAACTAAATTTTAAAATTAATTTATTTCTCGTACGCTTAAGAAACTCTAATTGTTGCACTGAAAAAACTTTCGTAATTGTACCTCCATCTGCAAACCCATAGTGTAGGGTACAATAAAAAAAAACTGTTCAAAAAAAAGCCGTTCAATTCTACAAATAACCGGAAATGCGTTGTTTGTAATGTTAAATGTAAAATGAGTACAAACAAAAAAAAAGTAAATGAATGAACTTAAAAGCATTTTTAGATCAAATACACAAACAATGGGAAATACGAGTATGAAACACAAAACTGTAGAATTGGTTTTAATGGTTGAGGCTTTGCAAAAAAAAAATGTACAGAATATAACGAAAAAAGGTCAAGAACTTTACTAAAACAAAAAGAAGTAAGTTGAGGAAACATACAATATGTACTACGCACTTGTATTTCATTACATGTTCATTTCCTTCATACATCCAACCAAATAACCATTTTATACCCCCTCCCTCTCTACCCACCGCCTTCTTCTAACACTTTAGTACTGCAAACAATATTTCTGATATTGATGGCTAAGTTTTTAGTTACTATAGTTTCTTTTTCTGGTCAATATCATGATTATAATAACACGGTGCTACAAAATGCACCAAATTTAATATACTTAAAACGCGACCTAGTGGGTAGCTTGTTGGCAGGTCTGGTTGAGTAGATCACATTTTTAGACAATAGACAAATAGACAATTAATACAACTTCAAAATCTAAAGTTTTCGTTAAAACTACCAGACAGAAAAATACAATCGGCACAGTGTTGGCAAAGCGTCGGCTATGTTATGCGTTGGCAGAACGTGGGATTAACAATCTTGACAATAAAGTTCTCTTACAGGATTGAAAGCAGTGGCCAACCGTTGGTTTGAATGAAATTTCCACCGTTGGCATAACGTTGGTAATTCAAAAAATGTCGTGCTTTGAGTACAACTAAAATAAAATTAACTTTGAGAAATATGTATAATAAATCACATTTAGAAATCAATAATACAGTTCGATCTTAGTATTACATTTAAATGTGTGAAATATAACAAAATATTTAAAAAAAAATGCACACAGAGAAATAAAGTGCCAACCGAATTGAAAAGTGTATTTTAATGGTAACAACTTATAATTTCAGTTAGTGCAATAATATTTACAGTAGATTTCTGAATATTTTTGGTGTTGAAACTAAAATTCAGTTGAATTAACCGAGCTTTGTTGTGAAAACTAATGATAAGTAGTGTCAAACGACTGAAATTCAAAATAATCGAATTTGAGTCCTATTAACCGAATTTCAGGTGACAAATAACAAAATTGTTCTTTGTGTGTGCTTTAATTTTAAACACGGTCGCTTTTACAAAAATATCAGTGCCTTGCCAATACCATTTTTTTTTTTGTACTTTTGGATATTTTACCTGGGTACTTTTTTAAGACTTCTGAGGCTGAAAAAATGTTAACTAACAAGGGCGGTAAAAATGTTAAGGTGTAAAAATTGGTTTGAAAGTTGTCCGAAACTTTTTTGATTTTAAAACTTTGAAGAAGCTTGAAAAAACGCAATACAAATAAACTAATGTATAAAATGAATGTAAAAATCATGATACAGTAATTTGATGTGGTTTGTTTTTTCAAATGAGCTGCAATTGTATTCAAAAATTAAAAAGAAAAAATTTTTAGATTTGACGTTATTTTTTAAAATTAATATTTATATATTTTATAACTGAATAACAAGTAATACTTAATTGGATTAAAATTAGAAGTACTGATTCTTAAAACATTTTAAATTTTTTTTTTTTATTTAAAAACTTATTACTTGAAATTGTATCAAATTGTATATTATTTGATGATAGATAGACCCATTTTTCAGATTAAACTATATGAGATTAGATCCGATGAGATACCATGATATCAGCTTATGTATTCCATTTTTCAGATCAATGAGATGTGATGTGATATATAGTTATATGTAATATTATATATAATCATATATGATTATATCGGAACTTTTTTCGTCAGGATATTACTTTTTTGCGGTTTTCAAAAAAGTTACGGCATAAAACATTTTTAAGTTTTAATGCACATTTTGGTGTACCAAATGTATAATAAAATACTACTCGTCATTTGAGCACTATTATACTCGTATTTTTTAGATTTTGTACAAAATTGAGTTCAAGTTTGTTAATTCTGAGCATATTTTTGAAAATATATTTATAAAATTTAGCATAGAGTAATTTTGGTCCACTACATCTACATAAATAATGTTGTTTTACAGTTTTATTAGTTTTTTGTTTTTGTATACATCGAGATTATTTTTATGTTATTTGTAAGCTATAACGAACTTCCAACCTTCGTATATTTACAAAAATTAGGCAAATTAAACATATTAGCTAGGTTGATACTAGTATTTCGATCTGGCGAAAGATCTTATTAGAACCCGAAATTTTAGAAAAACTAGAGCCTCCATAATAGGCAAAGCTTTAACTTTTTGTGATGGACGAAAATTAATCTACAGAAATTTTATAAATGTTTTTATATATGCTCAGCATTCATCCAAAAATATTAAAAATAGACTACGAACTCCGCAAGTAGTGACTATAAGTATATGATATTAGATTTTTATACATTTAGCACAGAAAAAAAATATTTCCCTACTTTTTTTAATTAAATCGATTTGTTCAAAATTTGAAAAGCTGTCAATTAAAAATTAATTGAATGAATTAAATATTTGCTCAGATTCGGAACTTGCTTCACATTTTTTATACTATCGCTCAAAATATATTGTTGTTGTTTATGTAATATTTATATATGTAGTTGTTTTTTTATAAATGTGTATGTATTAGTTATAAATATTTTAAATCTATTTAAATTAGATTTTATTAATCCTCAATCGATTTATTGCTTCATTAAGTTAAATGATTTAATTTCAGTTGCTTAAATGTAAATATTAATTTATTCTAAAACACTATCATAAAATTGATAATGTAATTTTTGAAGTTAAATTTTGTTTAATAAAAATGTTTAAAAATGCTAACTAAATGAGAATTTCATGCTGGTTATAATTCAATGTTATTAAATTCAAGCTATAAAAAACAATTGGTATGGGAACAAAACATTTGGTATGGTAAAAACTATTTTTTTTTTTTTTTTTTGTTTTTTGGGAAGATATTGATCACTTTTTAATCCAATGAGATATTATTTAATTGAAAAATAATTCAATTAAAGAGCTATCAATATCTAATTGAATCAGTGATTTTCGTTGTTGGCGGAATTTTAGCAATTGAAGTGATTGAATCGGTGGTTTACGAGATTGAAATGGGTTTTATTTTTTTGTGTGTACACAAGCTGCGACATCTACATCTCGTCTTTTTATTTGTTCTCCGGGCTCTGATTGTGTTCATCAGCACAATATTGGTAGAAATAGAAAATTATTTTTACAGATTTATTTCTATGAGTGTAAAAAATTGATTGTAGATCTACTTAACAAGATCTACAACATACACTCGGTCACTTTTTAAGTATATTTGTATCGCTGTAGGACAGTGTAAGTTCGATATAAGTGTTTACATTAGAGATGGCCAAGAGATAATAAAAGTAGATTTTGAGTGAAAACACCTCAACTTGATCAAAAAATTTGATGTTCTGATTTACCATCTCCGACTTCAATCAATATCTATAACTCAGAAACCAATCGAGATAACATCCTGAACTAAAAAAAGGCTCATTTTGAGATATGGACATTTGAACTCACAAACCCCACAAATTACCATTGATCGTTGAATAAAAAATAAATTAAATAAAAATCAATATGCATACATTTTAAAGTGTGCGTTTTAAACTTTGGTCAAGTTTGTAACGATACTTTAGTCAAATTCGCAATTTTCAGGACGGAATCTTGGAATTTATGATTTATCGATTTCTGGTGGAGTCTGATATTTATTGAGAATTTTATTGAAGTCGAAGATAGTCGATTGGAGTTGACGTATTTTTACTCTTTTTTTTAAAAATTTTAATTTTTCAGAAAAAAATATTTTATGATTGATATAATTTTTATTGTTAATAAAAATTATGATTTATTCGACCTTTATTGTGCAATGAAAATGAAGTTATTCATGCTATAAAACACATAGACGACTGCAGCTACACGACTACAGCCTGTCAAAAATAAAATACACCACGTTTATATGAAAACGATTATTTTGGCACCAACACAACTACACGGCTACCCGACTACTTTTGCCGCTGTAGTCAACTTAGGTTAATTTCTATTTTTGTTGGCTGCAAAACAAAAATAGTGTTGACAATAAAACAAAATATGTAACAAATTAGTGCTTAAAAATATTTTATTTTGTTAAACACAAAAACGTCGCAACATCAATGGTATAATTGCATTAATATTCAAGAGGGGTTTATATAAATTTATTTTCACGTTATAATAATGTATTATAAATAAGTAATTGTATTTTTAAGTGAACTTTATATACGTGTCTACAACCAAGCATGTTGTTCTATTTTAATAAAGAAAAAAAAGATGTAATTGGCACTACTGAAACAAAAATGCATTTGTATCAGGGATGTTAAATGGAGTTTTCAATTTTGTACCAACATCCAAAAAAAATTGTACTTTTTGGACGTTGACGGTACCATTTTTTTTAAATTTATTAAAACAACAAAAAAAAATACATAAAAATTCTCTTGTACAGAAAAAAAAAAACAAAACCTTCCAATAACATACATTATATGTATGAATAAAATAAGGCATAAAAAAGTCTTATGAATATATGAGACCAAATCATGGAATTATTTGTTTAGTTAATAAACTATTTGGAATTTCTACATCATAGCAGCATAAATTTGTCGCTCTTAACCAATCCTTAGTCTGTATGAGACTTGATAATGTTGGCTAATGTAGTCTGTTTCTTTCCTTAGTTTTTATTATATTTTGAAAAGAAAAAAACTCTTTCCACATTTGCAGACCAGTGTGGAATGGATAAAATTCCAGCAACGACTAGAAATGTCTGGAAACATATTGACATTCAGTTCATTTTGAAAATTAGCTACTACCGACCAAAAACTACAAACTTTTTAATTTTTTAACGACTTCATTTAAAAAAATTTTAGTTTTTACTCTATCTCAAGTAATATTTTTACTAAGAAGACAAGAATGGAGCAAAATTAATGATTAATCGGTTTTTTTGTTAAAGTTCTGCCTATTATGGAGGCTATAACTTTTCTAAAACATTGGGTTCTGATGAGATCTTTAACCAGATCGAAATACTAGTATTAACCTAGCTAATATGTTTGATTTGCTTTATTTTTGTAAATATACGGAGGTTGAGAGCTCGTTCTAAATTAAACATATATAAGATTGTTTGGAATTTTCTTTCATTTCTTTAACAATAATTTAATTTTCGTTTGAGTTTGAATTTTAACGTCTTTTTCAGACAATTGCAGTTAATACTATAATTAATATGCAATTTTATTTAATTTAATTGTGAAAGGCGTGGTAGAGAAGAATGAGTGTATTTTCTAAAAATCATAACTACATTGCAAATATTCAATTTTTTCTGAATCAGACTGCGCAGTTTCTGGTATTGAACGTTCGTCAGTGACACTGTTTTTTTGAATTTTTGAATAATGTAATATTTGTTATGTTTTTATTTGTTTCGATTGCGTCTATATGAAATTTTTCTGTGCAATCACTGACCGTGGTATAGATAAACTGATTTCTAATGCCACATGCACTCGCACTACACGTTAGACAGAGCGCTTTAGCCCTCTGAGCTATAGTTAGGTCGAGTTTTGTTGTGATTAAAACTAGTTTTTGTTCGTGCATACATAATCTCAGAAAGTACAACTCCAACAAACACAACAGTTCTATTTTTAGAAACTCACCTCACTCTAATGTTCACTGTTTTCCCATATGTTATAAGTGATGCCATATCTATATATCAATTTTCACTTCTTCAGAATTTTAATAAATTCAAAATAAAAGTGAAGTTGGCTGCAACAAGTGTCAATATATGTAAGAGCTGCCAGATAAATTTTGTAAAAATCGTAAATTTTAATCGATATTAAAAAAAAAAAAATTGCCAACTTTATTCTTCAAAATCCTTAAAATGATGATAAATCGTAAAATCTGGCGGATATAGTCGCATATATTTTAAGAGCTCATTACATAAAACGAATAAATGCAATGAAAAAGGACACAATAACAATTTGTTTGCTATACTAAAAATTCAAAAAGGGGGAAAAATTAAAAATTTTTAAAAATTGTACCAAATGAGTCGCGGTAGTACCACGGTACTCTAGAAGGTCAAAATGTACCAAAAAAAAAGTACAATTGTACCACAACTTTAACATCCCTGATTTGTATAAAAAAAAGCTGTTGATATTTTTAAATTGAATCGTGATCAGCTGTTTACTATGCTGCTGTCGTTTCCAAAATAATAAGTAGCTGACCACACCGGCGACGATTGCAGTCAACGGCATTGCAGTCGTGTAGCTCTGCAGTCTGCTGTGTTCTATGTGTTTATAGCATCATGCTTAAACTTGAAAATATATATAACTCATTTTTCTAACAAAATGAGAAGTATTTGAAGTTACCAATAATAATCAAAAAACAAATTGAAATACTTTATGTTTTTGTGTAGTACCCACCTTTGGTATATTACAATATACATTTTTCGTTCATGGTTTCCCATTTTATTTAAAGGGGAACTAATAAACTAAGACCATACTATGTCTTTTTACAAATGATTGATATAATTTTTATTGTTAATAAAAATTATGATTTATTCGAC
>CM037853.1:68234881-68254696 GCA_021234595.1 Delia radicum
AAGCTGCGTTATCTAGACAATCGTCAAGATGAACAGGAACGAGGAATAACTATGAAAAGTAGCAGTATTTCTCTGTATTATCAGGGAGTTATGGAACAAAAGATTCCTAATAAATCTTATTGATTCTCCGGGTCACGTTGACTTTTCCAGTGAAGTTTCCACGGCGGTGCGTTTATGTGATGGTGCCATAGTTGTGGTCGATGTAATGGAAAGGTGTTTGTCCCCAAACTCGTGGCCTGTCTTCAACAAGTTTATGTTGAACAGTTAAAACCCGGTTTTGGTTTTAAATAAAATTGATCGTTTGATAATGGAAAAACAAATGACCACCCTTAGATGCCTATTTCCATGTCTCCCAAGTGTTGGAGCAAGTTAATGCTGCTTTAGGCAGCATTTTCGCTTCAGATGTTCTGGCCAAGAAGACATTACCCGCAAAGATAACTATGAGTCGGCGTTGGAAGATAGTGACGATTCATTACTATACTTTACTCCCGCTTCGGGTAATGTTGTGTTCTGTTCAGCTTATGATGGTTGGGCTTTTGGTATTCGAGACTTTGCCGCACTTATGCCGAGAGATTGGAAATGTCTGTCAATGATTTAGAACAAGTACTGGGGTGATTATTATATAACGCTAAGAAAAATGTGCTGTACCCGGTGCTCAGGAAAAGGCTAAGAAACCAATGTTTGTACAATTTATTTTGGAAATATTTGGAGTTTATATGATACCATTGCAGTTAGAAAAGATAAAGACAAGATAGCTGGTAAGTAAAACATTTTTTTTTGCAACTGTAATTCGGAAAATATCAAAAATTCCATTTGAAATTCAGAAAACATCTATTGAAATTACACAATTTCAATTTGAAATTCATAAAGCAACTATTGAAATTCTGATTTTCCATTTGAAATTAAAAAAAAATATAATTTGAAATTCAGAGAATATCTTTTTAAATTCAGAAAATTATTCATTGAAATTCAGAAAATATTATTTGAAATTCAGAAAACAGCAATTGAGATTCAGAAACACATCAACTGTAATTCAGAAAATATCAATTCATATTCAGGAAATATCAATAGGCCAATCAGAAAAAACAATTGAAGGGCTTATTGTAAAAACTTGATAAGCCACATTTTAGTTTTTAGTTTGTTTTTGCCTTTTAAAGGTAAAAAAAATCAAAAATATGACTTGCAGGACGTTTATACTCTAGATACTTGAAATAAGTGTTTAAGCAAGACCTCCTATCAAATATTAGAATGAAAGTCTAGAAAACAGCAAAAATCCATAAAACAGTAAATGTGGCTTATCAAGTTTTTACAATAAGCCCTTTATTGTATTCATTTGAATTTCAATTGAATTTTTCTTAATTATAATGGCAAATGGCAAAATGGAAAATATGGTAAAAAAATATATAAAAAAAAAAATTACCAAGGGTAAGTCCATATTTTGGGGGTGTCTGAAAAATTTGATAATACGATTCTTGTTCTAATCTATTAGAATTACAAAAAAATCTGTATAACTTTCAAAGTATAGCCTACCCAGCCAGAAAAATACGAACGGCAAAGCATTGGCTCAGTGCTTTCAACGGTGGTATGAGCGTTGGATATCTGAAGATTTAAGTGCTTTGCCAACCCCAAAATGATAACACCAGGCAGGGCTTGGCCGTTTCTTTTTTAAAACGTTGGAAAAGCACTGGCAATAAGCGCTTTGCCAGTACCAAAACCAAAAAAAAACCAATAAAGTCCTACTTAGTAAGTCACTTCAGTAAAGAGTTGTATTATTTCTTATAGAATGATTTTGGTAATTTGAACAGAATAACAATAGGCTTGCTTCAGCTAAGTTAATTACAAAATAACTGAATATTTTTTTTATCAAATTATTTTTGTGATAAGTAAGCACGATTTTTTTACTACAATTGAAAATAAATTTCTTAAGTAAAAGTATAAAAACTATACTGTGTGCTGACTATAATAGGAGACCTTAATATTCTTAATTTCAAATCATAAATTGCAATTTAGTTTGAATTTTTCCACTCTTGTTGTGAACAAGGGATGTGCCACCGTTTTTTTCAGACCATTGGCAATTTCTGGCTGGGTACTTTATTCTTTTTTGTCACACAATGATATCAAAATATTAGGCAGTTAATAAGAGATGCATTTACTTAAAAAAATTAAAAAACCCATTTTAGTTTTTAGATATGTTATATATATTAAAGAGACCTTTCTAATTTTTTTTTTTTTTGGAAAAAAACCTTCGGCCTTTAAAGTGTTTTCCTAGTTTAAATTTAATTTCTGCCAAAAAAAAAACTGATTTAAATACCTTTCTAATGGTACCAAGATCTCTGCAATCGGTTCAGCCATTCCGTAGTAATCACAGCTTGAAAGTACATACTATCGGCATTTTTCAAAAACTTCGATACCTTGCCACGCCCACATATTTTCAAAAATGCAATTTCTAAATATGAGGTTTGTATTTGTATAGGTAAAATGTAGCTGTATGCAAAATTTCAGCAAATTCTGAGAGGGTCGGGTTCAAAATGTGCCTTTTTTTATAAGTTTTGATATGAAATTCATCATATATGGTGTTATGGATTTTCGCTGTTTTCTACACAGCAATTGGTTAATATTTGATATAAGTATAAATTAAATACTTATTACAAGTGCCTAGATTAGAAATGTCCTGCAAAAGCTAAATTTTTACATTCTTTTAACCATTAAAATGATAAAGCAAACTAAAAATAAAATGTGGCTTATCAAGTTTTTACAATAAACATGATATTTAAAGTTGTATAGTTTTAAGTGATATAATGAAGTTGATTGTTAATGTTGGTCTACCAACTATATATTGCCCCCAGGGTTCGGTTTGTTTTTTTTTTTAAACAAATTAAAGTTAAAATTAAATTAATGCTGTACCAGGAAATTTAATTTTTATAAAATTTTATATTATATTATTTGGTTTCAATTTAATTTTTAATTTGGCTACCTGTTAATATGGTACGTCAATTTGTTAACGTTGTGAAATAGAGACGGAGGAGATTAGAAAAGTAAAAAAAAATCTAAAAATAGAATATTTGTATTTATAGTAATTAAATGTGCTAAAATCCCAAAACTTATTAACAAATTGTGAAAAGCAATCTGATGTAGGCGTGTCCCTATCCGGATTTCATTCCTGCCTAAGGAAATCTTCAGGGGACTTTGTTATTAGAATTTCTAGAGATATTTGTTATGTTAAATTAGTTTTGGGATTTTAGCACATTTAATTACTATAAATGCAATTAATATTTATCCCGATGAAAATAATTTAATAACAAATATGCAGGTGCTTGTGCAAATTTAAATGTAACTGACACTAATAGAAAACATATGATTTTCTATTGTTGATTTACTTGAATAAACGTCACTACATTGCTAGGTCTGTCAAAAAAACAGAGTAGTATTTGGAAGATGACAAAGCCAATTGTGACAATTTTTTGTTGTTGTTTTGGGTTTTCTTTGATATTTTAAATTTTGAATCTCGCTCCTAGACGAGGACAAGAAATTCTCATTGAGTTTGTGATTTAACATAACAAATATCTCTAGAAATTCTAATAACAAAGTCCCCCTGAAGATTTCCTTAGGCAGGAATGAAATCCGGATAGGGACACGCCTACATCAGATTGCTTTTCACCAATTTCTTAAATAAGTTTTGGGATTTTAGCACATTTAATTACTATAAATGCAATTAATATTTATCCCGATGAAAATAAATTTAAATAACAAATATGCAGGTGCTTGTGCAAATTTAAATGTAACTGACACTAATAGAAAACATATGATTTTCTATTGTTGATTTACTTGAATAAAACGTCACTACATTGCTAGGTCCTGTCAAAAAAACAGAGTAGTATTTGGAAGATGACAAGCCAATTGTGACAATTTTTTGTTGGTTGTTTTGGGTTTTCTTTGATATTTTAAATTTTGAATCTCGCTCCTAGACGAGGGACAGAAATTCTCATTGAGTTTGTGATTTAACATAACAAATATCTCTAGAAATTCTAATAACAAAGTCCCCTGAAGATTTCCTTAGGCAGGAATGAAATCCGGATAGGGACACGCCTACATCAGATTGCTTTTCACAATTTGTAAATAAGTTTTGGGATTTTAGCACATTAATTACTATAAATGCAATTAATATTTATCCCGATGAAAATAAATTTAAATAACAAATATGCAGGTGCTTGTGCAAATTTAAATGTAACTGACACTAATAGAAACATATGATTTTTCTAATTGTTGATTTACTTGAATAACGTCACTACATTGCTAGGTCTGTCAAAAAAACAGAGTAGTATTTGGAAGATGACAAAGCCAATTGTGACAATTTTTTGTTGTTGTTTTGGGTTTTCTTTGATATTTTAAATTTTGAATCTCGCTCCTAGACGAGGACAAGAAATTCTCATTGAGTTTGTGATTTAACATAACAAATATCTCTAGAAATTCTAATAACAAAGTCCCCTGGAGATTTCCTTAGGCAGGAATGAAATCCGGATAGGGACACGCCTACATCAGATTGCTTTTCACAATTTGTTAAATAAGTTTTGGGATTTTAGCACATTTAATTACTATAAATGCAATTAATATTTATCCCGATGAAAATAAATTTAAATAACAAATATGCAGGTGCTTGTGCAAATTTAAATGTAACTGACACTAATAGAAACATATGATTTTCTATTGTTGATTTACTTGAATAAACGTCACTACATTGCTAGGTCTGTCAAAAAAACAGAGTAGTATTTGGAAGATGACAAAGCAATTGTGACAATTTTTTGTTGTTGTTTTGGGTTTTCTTTGATATTTTAAATTTTGAATCTCGCTCCTAGACGAGGACAAGAAATTCTCATTGAGTTTGTGATTTAACATAACAAATATCTCTAGAAATTCTAATAACAAAGTCCCCTGAAGATTTCCTTAGGCAGGAATGAAATCCGGATAGGGACACGCCTACATCAGATTGCTTTTCACAATTTGTTAAATAAGTTTTGGGATTTTAGCACATTTAATTACTATAAATGCAATTAATATTTATCCCGATGAAAATAAATTTAAATAACAAATATGCAGGTGCTTGTGCAAATTTAAATGTAACTGACACTAATAGAAAACATATGATTTTCTATTGTTGATTTACTTGAATAAACGTCACTACATTGCTAGGTCTGTCAAAAAAACAGAGTAGTATTTGGAAGATGACAAAGCCAATTGTGACAATTTTTTGTTGTTGTTTTGGGTTTTCTTTGATATTTTAAATTTTGAATCTCGCTCCTAGACGAGGACAAGAAATTCTCATTGAGTTTGTGATTTAACATAACAAATATCTCTAGAAATTCTAATAACAAAGTCCCCTGAAGATTTCCTTAGGCAGGAATGAAATCCGGATAGGGACACGCCTACATCAGATTGCTTTTCACAATTTGTTAAATAGTTTTGGGATTTTAGCACATTTAATTACTATAAATGCAATTAATATTTATCCCGATGAAAATAAATTTAAATAACAAATATGCAGGTGCTTGTGCAAATTTAAATGTAACTGACACTAATAGAAAACATATGATTTTCTATTGTTGATTTACTTGAATAAACGTCACTGCATTGCTAGGTCTGTCAAAAAAACAGAGTAGTATTTGGAAGATGACAAAGCCAATTGTGACAATTTTTTGTTGTTGTTTTGGGTTTTCTTTGATATTTTAAATTTTGAATCTCGCTCCTAGACGAGGACAAGAAATTCTCATTGAGTTTGTGATTTAACATAACAAATATCTCTAGAAATTCTAATAACAAAGTCCCCTGAAGATTTCCTTAGGCAGGGAATGAAATCCGGATAGGGACACGCCTACATCAGATTGCTTTTCACAATTTGTTAAATAAGTTTTGGGATTTTAGCACATTTAATTACTATAAATGCAATTAATATTTATCCCGATGAAAATAAATTTAAATAACAAATATGCAGGTGCTTGTGCAAATTTAAATGTAACTGACACTAATAGAAAACATATGATTTTCTATTGTTGATTTACTTGAATAAACGTCACTACATTGCTAGGTCTGTCAAAAAAACAGAGTAGTATTTGGAAGATGACAAAGCCAATTGTGACAATTTTTTGTTGTTGTTTTGGGTTTTCTTTGATATTTTAAATTTTGAATCTCGCTCCTAGACGAGGACAAGAAATTCTCATTGAGTTTGTGATTTAACATAACAAATATCTCTAGAAATTCTAATAACAAAGTCCCCTGAAGATTTCCTTAGGCAGGAATGAAATCCGGATAGGGACACGCCTACATCAGATTGCTTTTCACAATTTGTTAAATAAGTTTTGGGATTTTAGCACATTTAATTACTATAAATGCAATTAATATTTATCCCGATGAAAATAAATTTAAATAACAAATATGCAGGTGCTTGTGCAAATTTAAATGTAACTGACACTAATAGAAAACATATGATTTTCTATTGTTGATTTACTTGAATAAACGTCACTACATTGCTAGGTCTGTCAAAAAACAGAGTAGTATTTGGAAGATGACAAAGCCAATTGTGACAATTTTTTGTTGTTGTTTTGGGTTTTCTTTGATATTTTAAATTTTGAATCTCGCTCCTAGACGAGGACAAGAAATTCTCATTGAGTTTGTGATTTAACATAACAAATATCTCTAGAAATTCTAATAACAAAGTCCCCTGAAGATTTCCTTAGGCAGGAATGAAATCCGGATAGGGACACGCCTACATCAGATTGCTTTTCACAATTTGTTAAATAAGTTTTGGGATTTTAGCACATTTAATTACTATAAATGCAATTAATATTTATCCCGATGAAAATAAATTTAAATAACAAATATGCAGGTGCTTGTGCAAATTTAAATGTAACTGACACTAATAGAAAACATATGATTTTCTATTGTTGATTTACTTGAATAAACGTCACTACATTGCTAGGTCTGTCAAAAAAAACAGAGTAGTATTTGGAAGATGACAAAGCCAATTGTGACAATTTTTTGTTGTTGTTTTGGGTTTTCTTTGATATTTTAAATTTTGAATCTCGCTCCTAGACGAGGACAAGAAATTCTCATTGAGTTTGTGATTTAACATAACAAATATCTCTAGAAATTCTAATAACAAAGTCCCCTGAAGATTTCCTTAGGCAGGAATGAAATCCGGATAGGGACACGCCTACATCAGATTGCTTTTCACAATTTGTTAAATAAGTTTTGGGATTTTAGCACATTTAATTACTATAAATGCAATTAATATTTATCCCGATGAAAATAAATTTAAATAACAAATATGCAGGTGCTTGTGCAAATTTAAATGTAACTGACACTAATAGAAAACATATGATTTTCTATTGTTGATTTACTTGAATAAACGTCACTGCATTGCTAGGTCTGTCAAAAAAACAGAGTAGTATTTGGAAGATGACAAAGCCAATTGTGACAATTTTTTGTTGTTGTTTTGGGTTTTCTTTGATATTTTAAATTTTGAATCTCGCTCCTAGACGAGGACAAGAAATTCTCATTGAGTTTGTGATTTAACATAACAAATATCTCTAGAAATTCTAATAACAAAGTCCCCTGAAGATTTCCTTAGGCAGGAATGAAATCCGGATAGGGACACGCCTACATCAGATTGCTTTTCACAATTTGTTAAATAAGTTTTGGGATTTTAGCACATTTAATTACTATAAATGCAATTAATATTTATCCCGATGAAAATAAATTTAAATAACAAATATGCAGGTGCTTGTGCAAATTTAAATGTAACTGACACTAATAGAAAACATATGATTTTCTATTGTTGATTTACTTGAATAAACGTCACTACATTGCTAGGTCTGTCAAAAAAACAGAGTAGTATTTGGAAGATGACAAAGCCAATTGTGACAATTTTTTGTTGTTGTTTTGGGTTTTCTTTGATATTTTAAATTTTGAATCTCGCTCCTAGACGAGGACAAGAAATTCTCATTGAGTTTGTGATTTAACATAACAAATATCTCTAGAAATTCTAATAACAAAGTCCCCTGAAGATTTCCTTAGGCAGGAATGAAATCCGGATAGGGACACGCCTACATCAGATTGCTTTTCACAATTTGTTAAATAAGTTTTGGGATTTTAGCACATTTAATTACTATAAATGCAATTAATATTTATCCCGATGAAAATAAATTTAAATAACAAATATGCAGGTGCTTGTGCAAATTTAAATGTAACTGACACTAATAGAAAACATATGATTTTCTATTGTTGATTTACTTGAATAAACGTCACTACATTGCTAGGTCTGTCAAAAAAACAGAGTAGTAGTATTTGGAAGATGACAAAGCCAATTGTGACAATTTTTTGTTGTTGTTTTGGGTTTTCTTTGATATTTTAAATTTTGAATCTCGCTCCTAGACGAGGACAAGAAATTCTCATTGAGTTTGTGATTTAACATAACAAATATCTCTAGAAATTCTAATAACAAAGTCCCCTGAAGATTTCCTTAGGCAGGAATGAAATCCGGATAGGGACACGCCTACATCAGATTGCTTTTCACAATTTGTTAAATAAGTTTTGGGATTTTAAGCACATTTAATTACTATAAATGCAATTAATATTTATCCCGATGAAAATAAATTTAAATAGAATATTTGTGTTTGTTAGTGTTTGTCACTTCTGAGTATACAATAAAAGAAAACGCAGGTTTGATTCTTACGGCCGGCAAGTTGTTGAAAAATGTATCATATAGAGACAATCTGACAATTATAAGACACAAATAATAATACAATTTAAATGGCAGAAACTAGTCTAGTCTGATTTAAAAATTAATAGTGTTTACAATTTTTAGAGAAAAACTTTTATTCTTCTTCTTAACCTCAACATTTCTAAATTAAATTTTTGAATTTTTTTGGTAATGCCACTTATAAAGTAATTTAATTGTTCTTTTTTTATTATTATCAATTGTCGACTCATGGTCAATCTGTTGGATATTTTTAATAGCGTACTTTACGGTTTTAATTAAGCGAATGTATGTTCACATATTACATTATTTTATAAGTAGCATTACACAAAAAAAAAAAAACATAGGTGATATGGCCTCAAATTGTATTGTGATTTCACATATTTCTAAGGCAACATAGAGTTTGATATGTGTTACGGCAATACTATCATAAACAAGTCTATTTGACTTTTACGTTCAAAAAATCACCTATAATTTTTGTTCAAATAACTGAGAAAAATAGGTGTATTACCAATTTAACGTAGGCAAAATATTGGTGATATAGCTTTAATATTATATATTTTTTATTGCAAAAAGCCCCCCCCAATAATAATTTTGTTAAAGCTCTACCTATTCTGGAGGCTCTAGCTTTTCTAAAACTCTGATGAAATCTTTAGCCACATCGAAATACTAGTATCAACCTAGCTAATATGTTAGATTTGCTTTATTTTTGTAAATATATGGAGGTTGAAAGCTCCTTATTAAATGAAAATAACATAAAAATAATCTCGATGTTATAATAATCTCGATTGTTATATTTCTAATTTTTTATTGGTTAACCTTATAAGCAAATTGTGTTATAAAATATTCCTGTGAGTGGCCCTAATTAAAATAATAAAACTGGTTTAAAATTTTTAACAAAGAACAGTAATTTTAATCTGACCCCCTTATCCAATTTAAGATTGTACATCATTCGAGATTGTACATCATTGGCTTGAATCTTAAATGTTGATACAAACTTGAAAGGCAATCATCCATTGAGGCAATATAGATAACATTTAGATAACATTTCCGCTGAATTTTAAATTGTTTACCGCTTTAACATCTATTTGGCATTAAAATATATTATTTTAAACATGGCTAAACTATAACGGTAACCTTACCAGGGAGAATTGATATAGTTTTCATTTTTATTACTAAAATTTATATACAAAAATTTAAGTCTCAGCTAGTTTTTATCAATTAAATTATACACTTAGAAATTATACGCATCATATTAATGAATTTTTGCCATAAAGAAGTTTCGCTGGAATTCATCCAATAAAACTTTTTCATAAAATTTTATAAATAATACTTATTTTTATTGAAAATAATTTCATAAAAAATTATAAAAGTTTTTTATACTTTGTAAAAAACTGCATTAGTTTAAGGAAACATTTTAATAAAACTTGTCCTAAATTAAATTTTAGTTGTATTCACCGAAGTTTATTGTGAAAACCAATATTTATGTAGTTGTACCAACTGATTACGATCGTAGTAAATGAATTTCAGTTTGAATTTTCTGTGAGTGTGTTAGGTTAGGTTAGGAAGGGTTATGTGCCATTGTCCATTGTGAATCCCTTCAGTGAAAAACAGTAAGAAAGAATAGAAATAGACAGCAAGATAGATTGAAGGATAGATATAAAGAAAGGTAGAAAGGATATATACTCCCAGAACCAGCTCCTATCGTCCCCTTGCTAGAAACAGCCGTCCTCTTTCCCTGACAAATCTCAGCAAATTTACTGGATTGCATCTAGCGACACACCCAAGTTCGTCGTGAAATCTATCTCCTAGCCGTTTCTGTCTGAGACCCTGCAACTTAGGACAGTGGCACATTATATGCTCAACTGTCTCTAGTTCCTCAACGTCCTCGCACAACCTGCAAAAATCCGGTATGTCCCTGTCCCATCTGCTTGTGAAAGCCCTGACAGAACAATGACCGGTCAGGAACCCCGTAAGGGTCCTGAGACCCTCCCTGTCCAGTCCCAAAAGAACCCTTGGTTGCCCCTGCGTCCAATGCGGGCTATAACGCCATAGACACCCTGCAATCCATTCTGTCCCTCCATGACTGGTTAACGGTTTCGCGGAATCCCTTCCGTATAACCTCAAAGTAGTAACATACCCCCCGTCCCTTACCGCCAAGTCCAGATTCGAACCCTCCCTCGCAAGTTCGTCCGCCAACTCATTGTGAGTAGACTGACGAATTTTTCATATTTCTTCCTGAATATTTGTTTTCCTAAAAACACAAAAAATTTAAAATATTGAATCTCTCGGATTC
The DNA here is from genome assembly GCA_021234595.1 of Delia radicum. Classification (NCBI taxonomy): domain Eukaryota; kingdom Metazoa; phylum Arthropoda; class Insecta; order Diptera; family Anthomyiidae; genus Delia; species Delia radicum. The sequence goes on from CM037853.1 coordinate 68,245,927, forward strand.
TAGGCACTTCTTTTCAAACTAATTTAAAACGAGTTTCCCACATAAATACTTTTAGTTTTTCATGTTTTTTTTTTTACAGTTTCCATCAGATTAAAAAAAAATTAATAAAGAAAAGACATTCTGAATGTTTTTTGTTTCGAAAAATTGTAAATTTTACTAAATGAATTAAAACATTGATTTTTCTAGGAAAAAAAACAAAATTTTCTGAATCAGTACAATCACTACAAATTTTAAAAAATCAGTACAAGTGATCAAAAATCAGTGCATGTACTGGTCAAATCAGTATGAATGGTCAGGCTATCTATGTGGTTCATATTAACCCCAGTAAAATTTTTTTATAATTTTTTACAGTTTTCCACAAAGTCTATCAATTAATTTCTCAAAAAAATGTTTGCGATACATTTAATAAATAATTTTTGCATTTTCGCTTGAAAATTGTTCAAAGCTAAAAAAAAATTTGGAAAGATTGTATTAAAAATGTGAAATTGTATGAAATTGAGTATGTGGGAATGCCAGACATAGTTTGTCTTTCTTAGCCGAGGGTTCGTATGCCCAAAACGTCGCGACTCTCAATTACTTTAAATATATAATGTTTATTTGAAGTAAAAATATGCGACAGAATTAAAGTTAACTTTATATTAAAATAGTTTTTTTTTTTTTTTAACAAAGCATGTTGTAGCTATGAAACACCCTGTATTTTAACACTTTACCATATTTATGACCTCTTCATTTTTGATTTGCTTCTCTTTTCAGTTATTGCCGAAAAACTTGGCATTAAATTACAAGCTCGGGATTTACGTATTGCTGACCCAAAAGCCCAAATAAAAACTGTATTGGGACAATGGTTACCCATTGATCGTACCATACTAGAAATGGTAGTAAAACATGTACCAGCTCCCAATAGCATTACCGATGAAAGAGCTCAACGTCTACTATATCCAGAAAATGTCGACTACTTAAATACTTATTCCACAGAATCGTTGTTATTAAAAGAGGACTTTAAAAAATGTGATGCAAATTCAGAAAATATTGTAGTATTTGTATCGAAAATGACACCTGTCCATATAACACAATTACCACAAAATAAACCAAAACGTTTAACTGATCAAGAATTACAATCACGACGTGATGAAGTACGAAACGTATTGAAGAACGTAAACAGTTGGCGGAAGCTCAAACAGAAGTGGAACGTATTATTACAGGTGTTGAACAAATGACTACCGAAGAAAAGCAACAGCAAGAACATGAAGAAAAACAAAGGGCCTTAGAGCAAAAGGAGGAAAGAAGAAAGACCAGAATTTGTATTTGTAGCATTTGCTCGCATTTTTAGTGGCACTTTGAAAAAGGGCATGAAACTATATAATCTGTCACCAAAACATGATCCCAGGAATAAAGAGTAAGTATATGTCAAAGGTCTGTGTGAATGTTTTGCAAAACATTCTCTCGTGTATACTGATGTAAGCTTTGACGATCTTTAATACTAAAAGTAGCAAAAAAAGGGTATTTTGCTTAAAAAATGCAAACTTTTTTCATACGTAACTAATTTTTTACGATATTTTTAAAATGTTACATAGTTTTTTTATGGGGGCAAAAAAAATGTTGTTGTTGTAAAAAAATGTTTTGTGAATGTTTCACAAGACATTCCAGAGGCTTTTCGGGCGAACATGGGGCCTAAGGCCACAAATGGTCTACTGGTCGTTCAATACTATTGTTAAACCGATGATCACCTATGCTGCCCTTGCATGGTGGCCAAAAGTTGAGCAGAGTAAGACAGGGGATGCTTTTAAGAGAATCTACCGTCTTGCTGGGGGATACCGCCATTGCATATTTCTGTAATGGAGGTTGCCAGTATGGGTTCCTCAAGACTTAGTGAATTCGGTGGCATGAGGGGGGACGACCTAAGGGGTCACATGAGGATAGATGACCCGATGTCTAAGGTTGCGGACAGAGTGTCACCGGAGTGGATCTTTGATAGATATTTTGATGCGTGGTTGTTTGACAGAGACATGTGGACCAATCAATCCTGGGAACCGGAAGATGGTTCTCAGTTGTGGTTCACTGATGGCTCTAAGCAGTCGAATGGGAACACGGGTGCGGGAGTCTTTGGACCAGGCTTCCAGCGTGCTTTACCTATTGGAAAATATCCTTCCATTTTTCAGGCGGAGATTTGGGCCATCTTGTGTCTGTGCAGGGGAATGCCTGCGAAGGGGAACGCTCAGATCTCGCATCTACATTCTTTGTAACAGTCAGGCTGCAATGAGGGCCTTAATGGCTTATAAGATGTCGTCTGGGTTGGTCATGGAATGCATTCAGACTCTCAATAGGCATCGATAGGGGCAACTCTCTAACCTTGGGGTGGATTCCTGGTCATGAGGCATGAGGGCAACGAGAGGGCAGATTGTCTTGCCAACCGCGGGGTCCGAAGGCCCTTTATTGACCCTTAACCATTCTCTGGAATACCTGCGGGGCATGTTAGGGAAAGGCTCAGGGCATGGAGAGAGTCTGAATTCACTGGTTACTGGGATAAACTCTCCTGATCAGCGCCAGGCTAAGAGATTGATTTTTCCAGTAGGGGGTCGAGGCGACTCTTGTCGCTTGAAAGGGGGGGTTTGAGGACCATTTGAAAGATATTTAAACAACATTTAATTTCTTGTATAAATGATTAATATCAGTTGGGCGTATCCAAAGTTATTCATCTTTTCGTTACTACCTTTTTTTTAATTTTGGAGGTCCTTATAGTACTTTTTATGTAAACAAGGACATTTTGACCTTATGCCGCTTATTATCTTTTGCAACTCTTGCATTATATATAGTTTATTTTTAAACTAAAAATTATAAAAATTTTGACCCATTTCGTCAACTTATTTGATCGCATCGAAAGTTCTTTCCATCGTTGTATGGTGTTGAAATTTGTCCAATGTATGTAAAATTACGGCCTTTATCATAGTTTTTGAGAGCACTCAGCAAATTCCACCAAGTGGTCAAAATGGGACACCATATTGTGGGGTCGCTAAACTCGAAACTAGCATACGATTTTTAAAATTCAAAATGACCAATCCAATATTTCGGATGGTTTAAAAAGTTTTCGGAATTAGCTTCAAAATTGTCACTTAAAAGTTTTTGGGATCGCTGATTACGAATCTGACATTAGATTGTCAAAATTCAAAATAACGAATCGAATATGGCGAATAATTTTTTTTAAAGTGATCGGTTTCGTTGTATATTATTAAAGGTTAAGTTTTGGGGGCAAGCTAAATACAAATCTGAAATTGAATATTCCAAATTCTAAATGGCGGATGATAGAGTATGGACTATAGAGTATGGCCTCGAACTTGAATAACTTTCATTGCACAATTAAAGGTCGAAAATAAATAATTTTTATTTTTAATAAAATAATACCTGACACGAGTGTCACAGTTTTGACAGCCGTGAGTTACACCCTTTGACAGCAAATGTGCAAGTGTTTGATATATATGTAACCTATGCAAAACATTTTACTCAAAACTATTGATAAGGTTTTAAATTTATTGATAATTTTGTCTTTCTTCATTTTTAGATTACTGTCTTTGAATTCTCCCTATATAAGTGAAGTTACTATTGGTGATTTATATATGTTTATGGGTGGTGAATTACAAGCCCTTGACGAAGTACCAGCTGGTAATATTGTTGGTATTGGTGGTTTAGAACAAGATATAGTTAAAACTGGTACTTTGAGTTCAACCATGTATTCTACTTCGTTCAGTGAATTAACTATTATGGCTACACCCATATTTCGTGTGGCTATAGAACCCGTAAATCCTTCAGAAATGCAAAATTAATGAAAGGTCTTAAATTACTAAATCAAGCTGATGCTTGTGTACAAGTTTCGGTAGAACCAACTGGAGAACATGTTATCACAACCCTGGGAGAGGTACATGTTGAAAAATGTGTACATGATTTAGAAGAATCCTATGCTAAAATTAAAGTAAATGTTTCAAAACCTATCGTATCATTTCGTGAAACTATTGTACCCGAAGCTACTGTAGATATGGTTAATGAGGCTATTGTTAAGACATCAGAAGATAAAGATATTTCAAAGAAAATTGTTAATGTTCAAACTCTTAACAAATTGTCGACATTAAGAATTATAGCACTGCCTCTACCTCAAGCTGTAGTGGATGTATTGGAAAAATATCAAACATTCTTTAAGGAATTATCTAACATTTCTAAAAATTTTAATGTCTCGGATAAATCCAAACAATTGTTACAACAAATTAAAACTCAACTTTTAGCTGCCTTTAAAGATTTCGATTCACAAGGTGTTTGTTGCATTTCCAAATGATGAATTAATTGATCGTATATGGTCGCTGGGACCGTCGTCAATGTGGTTCTAATATTTTACTTAATCTAAGTGATTATGAACATCCTTCATTATGGTGGCCTTATTATCCACATCGAAGATTTAGATTCTTCTAAAAGTGTTGATGTGAGACGTGATTATAATAGTTCATTGTTAATGGCTTTCAATTGACCACCTCAGCTGGTCCTTTGTGGCGAAGAACCTATGCAAGGTGTTTGTTTTGTGGTTTTGGAATGGTCTGTCGAAATCACAGATGATTTAAATTCTAAAGCTTATGGTCCGTTTTCGGGTAAGTTTTTGAAAATTATTAGTTGTATTGTATCGACTATTTTTTTATGATAATACTTAAACGCTATATGAAATATTATATTAAATTTTGGACTTAATTTGAATATTTCTGTTTTCTTTTACTTAAGGTCAAGTGTTAACTGCATCAAAGAAGCTTGTCGACAAGCTTTTCAAAATCAACCTCAACGTTTAGTCAGCCCTATGTATAGCTGTAATATTGTGGTAAATGCAGAAGTTTTGGGTAAGTCTATGTTGTAAAAAGTTTTCAATTTCAATTATTTAAACAACTTAAAAATATATTTTGATGTCTAAAACGTGTGAAAACATTTTTAAAGATTTTTATATGTTAATTCAAAATATATATAATTAGAAAATTTTTCGATTATTTCAATGTTTGGAGACAAAAATGTCAAACCTCCTTTTTGAAAATGTTTGTGTGTGTCCACATATGTCGGTGTCTACTTTTCGCTCTATAGAAAATCTATTTATTCAAAATGTTTTTAGTAAGTGTTTTATAAAGACGATATAAGAACCATTAAGTGGACAAATGAAATGATGATTTCATTACTATTGCATTGATATCAACGGTAATGAAACTATTTTCATTACAATTTTTTTTTAAAATACTGATAATGATTTGAGGATTTGATTTGATTGATTATTAAAAATGGTTAATACGATTAATAATGCATAAATTAAAATTGAAAAATAAGCTTTTTAAAAACGAAAACAGGGGAAAAAATTGATGTAATCAGGGATGCAAAGTGCTTGTTGCGACTCATGCTTATTTCAAAAAATTAATGAGCTCGAAATGTCTGAAAATATATATGTAGATATTAATTTTCAGTCTGATTTGTAACCAAGCAGTGTATAACGAAATGGAACGAATAAATCGGAACACTAAACACATAAAACGTAATAGAATAGAACGGGAACGAAATTTGAATCCGGCAGACCTGGGCGATGTCAATTACATTTAGCAATTGTTCATTTAAGTAATTTTTTTTGATCACTGGTGATAATCTTTAACTTCGAGCTCATATATTAGTTCTCATTTAGTGAGAAAACTAGGTTATATGGATTGTCACTTCTTTCAAAACGTGTTCTGGTGATGGAAACCTAGAAATTCCCAAAATAGATCTATCAAACATTCCTGAAAGTGGTCAATTAAAAATTTGAAAACAAAAACTCTATAGATTATTTGTTAGCACAATATATTAATAAAGAAACATAGAGTATGGTTTCGGAATTGAATAATTTTAATTTTCTTTGCAAAAAAAAACTAATTTTTATTTTTAATAAAAATTATATCAAACTTGTAATTTTCTTATATAATTAACCTTTCAGACCTACGCTCTCATTTATGGGTTAAACGTTTCCTTGGAAAATTTACAATTTTGCTAATACCAGACATGGGGTATAAAAACAATATTTGTGTAGGGCAATTACTTAATTACATCTATTACATGTAACTGTATGAAATTGAATAATTTCCCTGTAATTTAATAGTTTATTAATCCCATGTCTGGCATCAAACATACTAAATACTTTCCAAGGTAGCTTTTAAGCTCACAAGTGTGAGGTAGATCTGAAAGGATTAATGATATAGAAAAAATACACAAATGTACAATTGCAAAATGTAATTGACATCGCCCATGTCTAAAATTTGTCGTGTGCTTATTTGAATTCACACTATTGGCAAATAAATTAATGAGTTCCCTGTGACAATTTTCCAAAAACATATCCTTCGGTATCCCTTCCAAGCCAATACTGATGAAGTATTATCGGGGCTGGAAACGTTTTGTATTAAACAGCAACAGGGTGTTTTAATTATTTGTTTACTCATATACGTACGTAAAACAAAAAATTTAAAACTCCGATAATACAATGGAACATTGGCCCCAAATGGAACGGGGAACGAGTGGAGTCGTACATAGGACCCGAAATGGGATGGAACGAGGAACCATACACGAAATATTGGAGAGTGATAATTTGTGTTATCTCATGTATTGGTAAAAAAATGTATCGAGACTTATATTCAATACCGTCTATGAACCAATTTCTTGAAATAATAAATAATACTTATATAAAACTGTTTGCTGATGACAGCTAAATCTCTGACAAAAATTTCAGCCAGAAAAAAAAATTTTTTTAGTACTCTTTTTTTCAATATTTGTTATTTATCTATCAACCATAACATTTATTTTGAATGCAATACCCTCTATCAACCACATTAACGTTATAGACATAAAATGTCTTATAAGTACAAATATTAAACGAAGTTGTTTCCGTAATGATAATGTGTGTCCTGTAATGATAATGCCAAAGTGAACTTTAATGAACAATACAATAACTTACCCAAAATAATAAAGAATACACAGGACATACTGAATCAAAACCCTTATATATTTGACAACTTTCAATTCAGCCTAGTAATTGGAAACATCTACAAGATTTGAAGTCTGTTATACCAAGGAGTTATATATATATAGGTTAGGTTAAGAAGGGTTATGTGCCCAGGGCACCAACTCCACTCGGAGACCAATACGGTCCATTGTGAATCCCTTCAGAGAAAAAACGGTGAGAAAGAATAGAAATAGACAGAAAACATAGATTGAAAGATAGATATAAAGAAAGATAGAAAGATAGAAAGAATATATACTCCCCAGAAACCAGCTCCTATCGTCCCTTACTAGAAACAAGCCGCCTATCTCCCTGACAAATCTCAGCAAATCTACTGGATTGTATCCAGCGACACACCCGAGTTCGTCGTGAAATCTATCTCTTAGCCATTTCTGTCTGAGACCCTGCAACCTAGGACAGTGGCACATTATATGCTCAACTGTCTCCAGTTCCTCAACGTCCTCGCACAGCCTGCAAAAATCCGGTAAGTCCCTGTCCCATCTGCTTGTGAAAGCCCTGACAGAACAATGACCGGTCAGGAACCCCGTAAGGGTCCTGAGACCTTCCCTGTCCAGTCCCAAAAGAACCTTGGTTGCCCCTGCGTCCAATGCGGGCCATAACGCCCTAGACACCCTGCAGTCCATTCTGTCCCACCATGATTGGTTAACGGTTTCGCGGAATCCCTTCCGTATAACCTCAAAGTAGTACATAATGGGGGCTTTACCCAGTATCACTTCCGTCGCCCTCCAGATCGCTAGGATCTCCGCTTGGAAGACACTGCACTCATCTGGGAGTCTGTATGATCTTTTTACGTCGTCAGTGTCAGCAATATAAACACCGGCACCCGTGCCCGTGTCCATTTTGGACCCGTCCGTGAATACTGCCCACCCCTCGAACAGCACCTTGGATCCACGCCAGACCTCCCTAATCGGGAAGTCCACCGGAGGTGTTCCACCGAAGTCTAAGGTCAATATCATATGATCCGATATTCCCTCGAGAATACTACCCTGATCAAGCATCCTACTTCGTGCAGTATTTTTGTGTGATCATCTCTGGTAGGTCTTACCAGCGCAGACTCGTAGAGCCTAAATAAGCAGCCACACTCCTCACATAATGTTCAATTGGGGATAGATGCAGTATGATATCCAACGCTGCCTGTGGAGTGCTTCTCCTCGCACATGTAATACCAAGAGAGGCACTCCTTTGGGCCTTGTTGAGCATCTTCCTACAGCTATCCACTCTCAATGCATCCCACCAGACAGTACACCCATAAGTAAGAATATGTCTAACTACCGACGTGTAAATCCAGTTTACCATATCTGGTCTTAGTCCCCAATTCTTACGATGGAGTTTCTGCATGTGTAGTAGGCATTGAGGCCCCTTTTCATCCTTTCCTGAATATTTCTCTTCCAAGACAGTTGCTGTCTAGGAGCACCCCAATACTTAGCACCGTCCGATAGAGTCAACCCGACGCCATCTACACTGGCCTCCTAAACCCTCTATTTTATATTTCCTGGTAAAAAGCACCAGTTCAGTCTTGTTGGGTTTACACCAGTCCCCTATCTTTCGGAGTTTATATATAAGGAGTACCAGAATTCATTAAAGAAGAATCATACAGGACATCAACACAACATTCTGTCATTACATAATTTACATTATGTACATAACTCACTTAGTTCACATACACTCAAGGAATTAAGAAGGTACAAAGACTACAAGACTACAAATGACACTTAAAAA
>CM037853.1:68854796-69011395 GCA_021234595.1 Delia radicum
TTTTATCCAGCAAAACAATAAACATGTTTTTGAAAGCACAATTAGAAGTGTTTCGACAAGTTCTATCTAGTTTGAAACCAAACCAAAACCATTTGCGTTACTTAATGATTTTGAGCCGTAAGGCTTTTCTGAAGGTTTTAATACTGCTAATGTTAAAGTTATTAGTTACAAACAGCAGGCGCGGATGCAGGAAATTTTTTTGGGGGGAACTTACAGTATTTTTAATTAATTTTTTAATCTTTTTTACATTTTTGTATTGAAAAATATCATTTGTGGGGGGGGGTGGGGTGATTTTCCATTCCCCACCCCAATCTTGCCCTTGAAACCGCGCCTGCAAACAGAGCAGACAAATGATTTTTTCCCCCACTTTTACAAACACATTCACATAACAGATTCGTTTGTCTCAACAGAGTTTTATCCAACCGAATTAATTCGGTTGCTGCAACCTAGTAAATTCGGTTGTCACAACTGAACTCGGTGTATTGGGAGTTGTGGCAACGGAATTCGGTTGTGACAACTGAATTCGGTTGAGACAACAGAATTTATGAGATTGCAGCAACCGAATCAATTTGGTTGGACGAAATTTTAGAAATGTGGTTTTATTGCAGTTTTTTTTTAGTTTTAATTTTTGGGCTACAAAATTGATTTTTCCTTAAACTTTTGAGCTATAAAATGCTTCCCACTGAAGAATGACCTATCATTATTTTTTTGACACCACTAATGAGTTTGCTTTTCGGTTTTAACCGAAACCGCGGTTTTCAAGCCTCAAAACTGAAAACCAACAAAACTAAGTTGGTTTTTAGTAAATACTTTTACCAATTTAAAAATAAACTATTCACCAATTTGAAGAATAATTTTGGTCCCAGCACTATATAATTTGTTTTTCCAAATTATAAGGTTTTTCATACAATACTCAAAAATACACAAGAACCATGAATTTCAAAGAAGACCCAGCTCCAATGTTTTTAAACCTTTGGTGTGAATACTCAATAACAAACATTTTTAATGCGTTTTTCGGTTTTAGGAACCCTTATTACATAATAAACTAGTGTAATTAAAACCAAAAAGTGTTCGTTGGGCGCCATTTGTGTTACTTAGTGATTTTGAGCAACAAGACAATAAGACTCTAAAGTTTTTAATACTGCCAATGCTTAAGTTATTATGGGTAAAGTAATGTATTGCTTCACTGATTACAATACACCTTACTTCACTGATGAATTTTACAAGCGATGAGCCTAAAAGTTATGTGTGACTCATTATCTAATAGGGGTTTGGTGGTTACTTATATGGTTGCCGGTTTCGAAAAAGTAATGGTAGACCCAATAGATTTTTATAAAAAAAATACATTAATAAAAAAAAAAAATATTGCAAACATTTTTTAATTGAATAATATCGTGGTATTGTTAGGCGAGAACTCTACCCACTGAGCTATCGTTACATATAATAATAAGCTGCGTAAAATGTAAATGGATTGTTGTGCTTCGAGTTTCCGTTTGTGATCGTAGATATATAAACCTTACCTTCATGCTTACAAAAAATCACAAAGTAATGTGTCTAAATATTGATTTTCAAAAAAATATTGTAAATATTACTTTCCGTTTATATTTCATGCATATGTAATTGATGATCGGTAAGTCATTATTTTATGTTTCGAAATAATGTAAAAGGTAATGATGTGTCATTACCAGACTTGGGTGACGACAATTACATTTCACAATCAATTACATTTCACAAATCTTCTAAATCCTACATTAAAACTCCGGATAGAAAAGTTGATTTTGGCAAAGTACAAAAATTCTCTTATACTAAATAAAAATGTTTAAATTTTTGTATTAAAAATACAAAAATTGTTTTTTCGGACTTCCCATAGATTTCATATTAGATTTTTATACTGTGACAACATATAAGATTTTTGGACTTGAGCTAGAACAATATTCTAGCTAAATTCTCTTATACTTATAATTTTTGTTTTATAAACGAATCTTATTTAAAGAATTATTTATGCCATTAATTAAAACCATGTCTATGTTATTGTTTTTTTTTTTCTTTCTTCCCTAAGTTCTATAAAAGTTTCTAAGTTTTCTTATTTTCTGATTCATTTTTCTAAAAATACTTTTGTTATTTAACTTATCTTTCTAACACAATCTAATGGGCATATTCACAATATTCTTAAAGTTTTCACAAACAAATAGAAAAAAAATTAACAATACTAAACAAACAAATTATCCATTAATGGTATTATTAGAAAAGCGTTGAAAAAAATTAACAACGGAAAAAATTCATCTTTTCTCTTGATTCCCCCATCTTTGGCAAGAAAAAGCAACACAAACAACTTCTCCTAAACAAATAACCAAACACTACCAAAAGAACTATGCCAACACCATGGCATACCGTACCATTCCAGCATACATATCCATTCATTCATTCATTCATTCATTCATACATTCTTTCCCTAATGGACAAAGCAGCAACTAATAACAACAACAACAAAAATAGTTTCTCATGCTTAAAAGCGTTAAACATAAAGTTCCGGTATTTAAATTCATGTCTAAACAAATGATTTGGAAATATAAACAATTTTTTTCAGTCTTTCAATTTTTTACGATGAAAAAAAAAAAACGTTAATGAATGAAATAGTAAAAATATATATTTTTTTATGAATGAATGAATGAGTAAAAAAACAACAGTGAAGAAAAAGAAAGAAAAATATAATGAAAAAGTTTTTTTTTTTTTTTTTTTTTTTTAAATATAATAAAAATTTTACACATGATTGGAGTTGTAAAAAGTTAAGTTGAAGGTTTATTAGTTAGAAATGTGGGGGGATGTAGAGAAATGTGTTAGATAATAAAAAAAATGTATATAGATTTTTAAAACCCCTAATTTCAAAGTTATTAGACAAGAATCGGGAAATCGAAATAAATTTAAATTTAACCTCCCTTTAACTTATTCGGTTTAATACGGAGAAGAAGACAAAGGAAAAAGAAATTATTATATGTTGGGTTGAGAAATGATCTATGTTAACTATGATTCTTCTTTATAGTGTTGCTATCTGGAAAATAGATTGTTTTGAGAATTACTGAGGGGTAGTGTTTAAGGACATTTGATTTAAAATTTTCTAAGTTCTCAGTCGCAGGGATGTTCCACAGGAAGATTCGTTTTTCAGTGCGACTGAAAAACGAATTCTTTGTCTAATGCGCTGTGCGATTTGCTGGCTATAGACAACAAACGGTTGAGATCTACTTAAGAAGCGGGTAGTTTAAAAAGAAGCCATCGGGATAAATTCACTTACGTAAAGAATCGCAAGTATACTTTTCGCGCCTCGAGTTCATTATTGCTTTTCCGCATGTTTGAGTTCTAGAAACTCTAATTTATCTAAAAGGCTAGCATCGTCATTCAATGCTTGGTAACTATTTATAAGAGTTAGAATAGAAGAGCTAGCACTATCATATAGTCCTTCAACGAATGTGGAGAAGCTCTTATTACCCTCATGAGCAGAACGATCTCTAAAACGAAGACTTTGTTCGTAATGAAACTTTTCACGACTTACAAAGAAATCCTACGACTCCTACACGCCGATTTGGATGAAACTGTGATATATAATAGAGAATCGAAATACAAAGTTAATCTCATATTTCATATGTCAAAACTTTGCGTAATTTGAAAAGATATCGGCATGAAATTAATGAACTCGTAGCAAGAGAAAATTTTATATGCTTGTTGCCGACGTTTTTGCACATGCTTAGCAAGTTGCTGATAAAAGAACTTCTGTAAAAGTTAGTTTGAAAATTTCCTACGGACATAATCTCTTAACTAGAAATCTTCACCGAAAAATTTACCGACTTACAAGGAGAGTCTCCCTATTAGTTCTCTACGATCTTGATGAAACTGGGCTATGTGGTAAAGGCGAAAATATAAGGCAGTCAAAATGTGGGGTAAATCCCATTGGTCGAGAAATATGAAATATAACGATTTTTTCGGCTGCTTAGAACCACAATTTTATAATTTAAATATCTTTTTTTAAGCACTCAAATTAGATCCACTCACCGGGAATTTTGAGCACATGTTATTAAAGATTCTACTGAAAACCACTTTTTTCTGCAGTAAATAAAATAAAAGTCGCCTAGTGTGCACAGGACCTCACATAATTAAGGTAGTCACCCAGTGTTAAAAAATATGACATTAAAATGCACAAAAATGGAACACCATTAAAGCAATCATTCGATAACAACATTTTGTTGCTGTTTTATTGTTGAAAAATATGTGACACATTTAAAATATATTGCAAACAGGACTATCAAAGTATTAATTCTTTCTATATATGTATATGAAAAATATACACTCAAATTATCTAATTTTTATCTCAATCAAAAACAGCACTACTCTACAAATTTAGGTTTTTTTGCAGAACCTCTCTTTGAAATATATATTTTTTATAGACTTAGGTACGCTGAATTTAAATCTGTTAAAAATGTTTTTTCTCATTTACAGTTTTTTAAATATCGCAGTTTTTATATTTACGTTACATACTTAATTTTTTTTTTTTTAATAAAAATTTTCTTTCACATTTTTAAAGGATTTGAAATTTTAATACAAAAATGAGTTCTGTGGAATTTAGTTTATGCCTAGCGATAAAATTTTAATTTTGTTTAGCAAACCGCAAAAACTTCTTTGTCCATTTTTTGAATGATTAGCGTACTACTATTACAGATTAACCTTGAACAAAGCTTTTTTTTGACTGATGTTATGCAGCAATTTAAATGGTTTGGGCGAGTTTATTAAATGGTTTGGTAGTCTTTTACATCATCAAGTTAAAATTTGTCTAGTGAACAAAATGTCATTGTATCTCATAATTTTCGCGTCATTGATCAATAATATAATATAAACATATTTGACAGATTTTGATTCAACGTACCTAAATCTATTAGAAAATATGGATTACAAAGACAAGTTCTGCAAAAAATTGCAAATTCATCAATACACTCAGGGAACTTCTGCTGTATATATATTTGTAGTTGTTTGAGTTGTAATACAGTACTCTTTATTTTTAAGTTAAAAAGCAGTTATTTGTAGAATAAATTTGATTTTTGACTACATATGTAGTTATGATTTTATATTAATTTTTTTAAACTAATGAAAGTTTATTTATTTTTTACTACAATTGTGGTTTATTTTTTGAACATTAAAAAAAAAAACAAATTACAATGTTAGTTTAATTTACTGAAATGTAAGCCGTCCTTTCTTTAAGTGAAATTTAATTTGTTTTTAACTACATTTGCAGTGGTCTTTACATATACCTCCATACAAGTGCATTAACGAAATTTGAGGAAATATGTGCATCATAAATTTCGAAATTTTGACTTCATTGGCTGGATTCGTAAATTGCGTTTTTCTCGAAAACTCAGCAGCGCAGAACAAAACGAGCATATATATGCCTGACTTTCAAAAACTAGCAGAGATAAACGTATACAGACAACTTTTTTCAATTTCTTAAATTTGTATCTTCAAAAATCGCCTTAATAAGATTTTTAAAGTCCATAACTTGAAAACTAAAAGAGCGAGAGGAAAAATGTTTGCATTATTGTTCATAACTCAACCCCGTTATTGACAAAAACTAAGCATCGCATAGCAAAAGGAGCATTTATTTGGAACATCGCTTGTATTTCGAAAACTAACAGAGATAATTGTTCACGGGCAAGTTTTTGTCAATATGTCAATTTCTTTTTTTCTTAAAATCGCCTATTTTAGCAATTTTTTAAATTTTGTCTATTTTTTTTTTTAGTTTTAATGATTTTTTTTATTTATTTATAGCGGGATTTTCATTTTTGGCAATTTTTTTAAATTTTTGGATATTTTTTTAAATGTTATCGATTTCTTTTTTAATTTTATGAATGAATTATCTGCGATTGATTAAGAAAAAATTCATTCTGTTTAAAAAAACAACAGATTTAATTTTAAAGGAATTCAATCAAAATGGAATTCAATCTTCTAAGCTTTATATATAAAGCAAACCAAGTATTAGAAATATTGATTTTAAAATTTATTATTATATAGTACATTAATAAAAGTCAGTCTAAAAAAAACTTTTTTGTTGTATTAAAAAAAGTTTTGGGCTGTTGTTCTTTCTTACCGCAAGGTAATTAGGCGCATTTGTTGGGGGTTGTTACGCATATAAAAATGTATTTTTAAGCAAAAATTCGGTATTTATTTATAATTTTAATTACATTTTTACACACTTGCGTAGTAAATTTACACATTTTTTTGTTCACCAACTTACCCGTAATGTATGTATTTTTTTTTCATTTAAAAAATTAACCAACTTATATTAGGAGTACAGTTTCCTACTATAAGTTGGATAATTTGCAACAGAAATTAATTAGAGTGCATAGTTGGAATCAATGTACATACACTCAGGGAACTTCTGCTTTTAAAATATGTAGTTGTTTAGGTTGTAATACAGTTTCTTTATTTTAATGTAAGTGTCAGTCATTTGTAGAACAAATTAAATTTTTTACTGACATTAAAGTTCATTTAAAAAAACAAACCACATCAGATGACTGTTTTATGATTTTACACTAATTTTTTTTAGTAGTTTTTTGTTATTTAGAAAAATTAATGTGTGTTTATTTTTTACTACCATGTAGTTCATTTTTACTACAATTGTTAGTAATTTTTTAAACATTAGACAACAAATGACAATGTTAGTTGAATTTAATAAAATGTAAGTCGTCCTTTCTTACAGTGAAATTTCATTTGTTTTTAACTACATTTTCAGTGGGGTTTACCTACATAGTATTCTACGTGTAGGTTTATTATAAAAAGGACTGCTTCAAAGTGATGTTTTTTTTTTGGCCGTCAAGTAGTGTAATTAAAGAACTTATTTGTATGAAAAACTTTTTATAATTTTTCTAAGTCTTTGAGAATATATTTTTTAATTATTTAATAACAAAAATTAGTGTTTAAACTCAGAGCGATTGATTTGATGAGTCATCTAAAAATAAAAGTCTTTAATAAGTAGAAAATTATACTCATAAAATAATGGGGGTTTAAAAGAAAATTAACTTAAACTGCAACTTGAAAAAACCTAAAAAATCTGCGGGAAAATAGTCATAATTTCCAGGGACCGTAAATAATGATTATTGCTCGTTTTTTTGAATCAAAAAATCAATCACTTAGAAGAGACATAAAAAAAAATTATTGCACCATTATTATTATTTTTTGACAATATTTGCATATCCGTCATGATTTTTAAATTTTTGATTTTTAAAGTTTTCTTCAATGGCAATGATTATTTTTGAGTAATAATAAAAAAAATCAGCAATAATCATTATTTTTGAACAAAAAAAATAAAACTCAAAAATAATCATTATTTATGATTTTTATGTTTTTCGCTCAAAATAAAACTCACTTTCAATGTGTGGGATGGACATATCTCAGGAAGTAGGAGGAGCTTATCGAAGATTATGGTATCAATCTTTTCTTTGGAAGATTCTCTAGCAGATTAATGCATCAATCATATTTGTGGGTGAGGTTTAAGGGATTAATTTTTAATTTCAAAATAGGGCTTTTTTTGCCGTATTTTGTGAAAGTAACAATGTGTGGGATGGACATATCTCAGGAAGGAGGAGGAGTTTATCCAAGATTATGGTATCAATCACTTCTTTGGAAGATTCTCTAGCACATTAATGCATCAATAATATTTGTGGGTGGGGTTTAAGGGGTTAAATATTAATTTCAAAATAGTGCTTTTTGCCGTAAAGTCAAAATTTGGAAGCTCGATTTTCACCGTAGACGTATGTTCTAGTGGACTTTTTTGCGCAGTACAATCCCAAGAATCAGAAACGCGAAGCGCCCATTAAGATTTTTTTCCTTCCATACTAATCGCCCCACCCTAATATGTTTATTTATTTACACCTACATGAAAGTGAGTTTTATTTTGAGCGAAAAAAATAAAAATCATAAATAATGATTTTTTTTGAGTTTTATTTTTTTTGTTCAAAAATAATGATTATTGCTGATTTTTTTATTATTACTCAAAAATAATCATTACCATTGAAGAAAATCATTAAAACTCATAACATAATCATTATTATGTAATTTTTATTATAAAACTCATAATGATTACGGTCCCTGATAATTTCACCAGTTAAAAAAAGTTTTTCTTTAAAAATGAACTTTTTAGATTTTCTTTTGCTATTTGACCTATAACAGACAAAGATTAAGAACTTTTTTTAAACATATTTATATTATGCTTCATAAACAGAGTTTTGAGTTTTGATATCTGAAATTGACTTTCTATGGCTGTCATATTAATTGGTGAATTCAATTAAATTAAACTTGGTGGTCTAATTTCGAAACTTATTATTATAATTTCATTCTTTTAATATTCCTTTTGTAAATGCATGGTTATTAAAAAACACTCCAGTCTTTTAATATAATAATTTGCTAAATATCACATCTAAATGAACAGATGGAAATATCGTCATCATCAACAACATTCTCGTCATCGCTAATAGCAACGTTATGATTATCAACACTTTACAAGTGTTAGCATGTTTTTTTTATGTTCATCTTCTGAAAATGATGGGGGAAAGGCTTGCAGGTTGCCAGCCCTAAGCTTTTTTTGTCCATAACTCATCTTTAAATCTAT
Source organism: Delia radicum (assembly GCA_021234595.1). NCBI lineage: Eukaryota > Metazoa > Arthropoda > Insecta > Diptera > Anthomyiidae > Delia > Delia radicum. The sequence continues at coordinate 68,863,444 of CM037853.1, forward strand.
GTACTGTTGTCATATTCACAGGTTGGCAAGAAAAAATATCAATTCACAATCCAGAGCTGGAAATAATTTTAATTGGCAAAAAATCAAAATGTTCACAAGTCCCTAAAATCGACCACTTAAAAAAAGGATTGCATGTTGCCACCCCCTAAACAATTTTCGAGAATGTAGAAAAATGCAAATAAAACACATGATTTAGAAAATTTTATAAAAATTATTAAAATTGTATTTGTATTTGTATTTATAACAATTTTTGTGAAAATCAGTATACAATTTAAAATTTGTAAAATGGTATGTATTCATTCCAAGTCATCATCGGAATTACAGTTCTGGCATATGAAAACAATGAAGCGCGTACTGGCACACGAGCTAGAAATTCCGATACTTCGTTACCGGTAGATTTATATATATAGTGGAATATATTAGGATGGAAAATTCATTATTTTTAAAGGAATTTGTTTCAACAATTTAGTTTAGCCCTTTTAAGTGGAAGTTTTTGGATTTCAAGTTTCAGATTTCTACCTTAATGGAATTAAATAGGTCGTTAAAGGTGGAATTTTTGTTTTAAACCTATTTATACCTAGATCTTATAAAAAAACCTAAAAGATATATTCAAAAAGATATATTCAAACCTCAAAAAAGATATTTTAAATTTAAAATTTATTAGGCAATAAATCGTTCGTGCACGACGTTGAGGAGAAGACTTTATTTTTTTTTTGACACAAACAACATTGAACAAGTAATTAAAATTTAGGTTTCTCACTAAAGTGGTATAGCCATGCCGTCAGTAGGGATAATGTTTAGCCATTAAAGACTCACACACCAAATTTCAAGTACGTCGCTTAAGCGGCGTATACATTTTTAAAAATCCGCTCTATACAGATGTCGACTCCCCTTTAGGAACTCACGTACCAAATTTTAAGTGCCTAGCATCAGCGGAAGGAGATTTTTCTCCTATTTGCCCCTTCCCTTAGGAATTTCCAAAAATCCCGTGTACATAGATATATACTCGGGGGAAGGTACCCACATACCATATTGCAAGTTCCTAGCTTTGGCGGTTTTGGACGGCTGCCATCTAGCACTGAATGTTGGGTGTCGCTAATCTAGCAATGTTTGTTAGGTGTCAATGATAAAAAAATTGCAAATTAATGATATGATTGTAATTCTGCTTGGATTATGTAAATTGAATGAAAAACAGCAACAATATTCACTTTGAATTTTCGCTTAACCCTTTGAGACCCTGCCTCACAATTATGGGCTTTGATGTTTTCTTATAAAACTGCGAATATTTCTAATATTAATAGATTTATTGAGATGAAAAGAGTCCTATTGTATTAATAACTAAATTATATTTCATAAAATATGTATGTATGTATAACTATGGGGAAAGTGTAATACGTTTTAAATTATTTAACTTTAAACTTAAGAACTTTATATCAAGAACTTTTTGCATGTAGCTCAAAGGGTTAAAACTTTAAATTTATTAGTACAGAACAAAAAATACAATTTGAAAATGAAAATTGTAATTTAGATTTTGTTCAGCAAAGTTATTGCATATCCTTCCAGAAGTAGATTGGAATTTGAACTACTCTTGTTACGTCGATTCCAGTCTGAGTTTAGGCCATTACACCGCTGGAATGCCGAAGTACAGGGGCGTGGCAACCTGAACGCACTGGCAACTTGCAATCCTATACTCTACAAAAAATTGAGCTCCATATCGAAAAAAATAAAAAATTAAATGGGTGTTGGGGGTATGAATAATGAAGAATTTTTACGATATGATAGGGTAAATGCATGTATAAAACTATCCATAATTTAACCCCAATGTAGCGGCATATTTTTTTCATTCATGCGCTTCACTTAAATAGTTTTTTCACTTTTGGTCTTTATTGGTGTTGTTTTTATGTGTAGTAAAATGACTGATGCCAAGGTTAAGTGAAAGATCAATTTAATTATAACGGAAGTGATAATAATCTTTAAGATGAAGAGAAAAAAACACCAAGAAAAATGAAATTAAATAATACAATTGTTTGATGCTGAAGATTATTATATTAAATTTATTTTTTTTTTTTTTGTTTTGTTATTTCTGATAAATTGGGTGATGTTCGATGTAATTTAAACGGAATTAAGGAAATAATCATTAGTTTTTTTGTAAGACAGTTTCTTTAGAAAAAAATAAGATTTTTTTAATTCTTTGAACATAATTTTTAAAGAGTTGCTAAGATCAAAGAGTTTAATAAGGTGCCATTCCAAAAAACAACGATAAATAATTTAAACTTTAATTTTAATGATTGAATTCAATTATTGATCAAATTGAATAAGATAAATTAATTAAATTCAATATATAAAGACACGTCATATATCCGCTGGACATTTTTCAAATCAACAGCTGCGATATTTTCCTCTGCCCGCACTCTACGTATGCGTGTTGGTGGCTTAATGTCCAATAATATAAATTTGGTGCGAAATTTAGTCACAAGATTCCGAATAGCAGCGATGCACTTTCTTAACCGAGCATGAATTTTGATAATACAATTTAATAATCTGCAAGCGTTGTTCGTTTGTAAGTCGATTCGTGGTTAAATTATGGACCAAACTGAACAGGTTTAACAGTAACATGTTACACAAAACAGCTGAGCTGCCATAAGCAGTGTTGCCAAAAAGAAAGTTGCTAAAAAATCACCCTTTATGAGCCAATGCGCCATTAAGATTTGTTTTTAATATTTTGCTTTAAAGCGCTCTCTATTACAAATATTAGCAATGAAAGTTAAAACTTTGACTGAATATAGATTCTCAACAGGTTAAAATATTTTAAAAGTTTTAATTTTGTGAACAAACCTTAACTCAAAAATATATTAAAAATAAAATTTTTTAAGTTAACCGATTTTTATTTTTTTTTTTTTTTTTTTTGGAAAAATATTGGATGTTTTCGACATTTTTTAAAACTATCGTATGGCAACAATGACATTATAATTTTTATAAGTGCAATAGTATTTGAGATGTTATTTTCGTTCGGTTAAGATCATGAACGTTTTTTTAAATTAATAGAAAACAAATTTTAGTAACAACCAGCCATTATTTATGTTTTTAGTAACACAAAAAAAAAAAATTGTTGATTATTTAGACTTTGTACATGTGAATAATTTATGGGCCGATCGGCCAGATTTTTAAAATGTATAAACAATCGATTAACTAATTTTTAATGGAGAAGTACGTTTCAATAATTTCACAATAACAAAGCAATCAAAAATATAAGAGGATATTAGGATTTTTATATTTTTTAATAACACAGTTAAACACTAAAAATGCAATGGGTATGAGACTTATCAATTTTGATAGATTTTCGGACGCGTATCACGAAAGTGAACACAAGATTTTAATACTAGCTTTGGTTTTTGAAATATTCGCGAATTTAACTTTTACAAAAATCAAGTTTTTTCTTAAAAATTTTGTATTAATTCATATACATAAATAAACTTCGAATGAATTTTAATACGGTTTTAAAGTATGGACTTTGAGCATTTAAAACCATATTTATTAATTGCGATAGGGCGAAGGATGTAGAATATCCGCGCAATTAAAGTGAAAATTTCACTTTTTAGTTTTTGTGAGTATTATTAAAATCCTTAATCGAATTTGCAAAAATTTTAGCACATGATGTTAGTTTATATTCCACTTAATTCTTTTCATCACAAACATCCAGAAATTATATATCAAAATTTACAAAAAATTTAATATGAAATACTCCTTTTATAAAAATTAATTTTGTATGTATTTACTATGGAGAAAATTTAAAAAGTAGATTTTTAACAGAATACAAACAGAGACAGAATCCGCGAAAACCAAAAAAATTGGAAAAAAACCGCAACAGGGAGTTTAATTTTAAGCTTTGGAAATCAAATGTGTAGCGAACAGTTCGACCAAAAAACTATATTTTGTCGGTTTTTTCGATATCTAAAGGCAATGATGACAAATTTTTGTATTGGAAACATGCTTTTGAGCCGATTTAATTCGATTTTGTGTATACAATTTAAGAGAAAAGCCGAAGTTTAGCTATAAAGTTAAAAGTTCGGCCGCCGAACTATTCTCAATTTGGCCGAACTTTCTGAGGCGAAAAGTTAATTCATTGCTTAACTACAGACTTTTCTTCAACTTTGGCACTCAAAATAGCATCTAATCAGCCCAATAAATATTTTTCCATCCGCCAAATTTGTCCATAATGCTTTAAAATACCGAATACAGACTAAATGCATTTTCTGGCCGAACTGATCGGTCGGACACTAATAAATATTACTACTTATATTGTCCGAAAGAAATCAGATTTTTGGCATCCCAGGTGAAAAAGTTCATATACTATCATATATGGCCACAAATTTCGGATCCGAAATTTGAGGGTATAATGACATATATGCTCATATATGGACATATATGAATGTTCATGTATTGTCATATATTATTACTTTTCCTATATTCTCGTATATAATAAAGCTTTTTTTAGTTTTTTTTCCAAATTTTTTCATATTTGAAGTTTTGTTTTGCTATTTTATACAAAAGTTGTGAATGATCTGCAATATTTAGGCATCATCGGAAAGGTGTTTTACATATATTTCCAAAGAGTAATATGTCCCCATTCATTAACCCATTACGAGTCAGTTTAACATTTGGTATTTTTTTGAATTTTTCTGTCTTTTTTATATATTTTAAAAATTATCTGTATTATAGGTATGTTTTGAGGCCAGTAATTTATAAACAAGATATTGAGCTTTCATTTAAGGTATAATACGACCCTGTTAATATATAAACTTGGTTAAACTTAAACTTGGAGGTTTTGTTAGTTTTTTAGTTGCGAATTTTTAATAAAAAAAGATGAAAAAATACAAAATTTTAAGATAGCTTGTAATGGGTTAATGAATGGGGACATATTATACCTTTACGATGGTGCATAAATCGTTCCGACCCATTCACAACTTTTGGATAAAATCGCAAAAAAAAATTCCAACTTTGAACCCCTCCCCCGGAAAGGAGGTGCTTGCCAACAAATTTTTCCAATGGTGCGTGATAATATCAGTTGATGGACCAATTTTCAACTCAAATTTCAATTCAAAACTCGTTCTCTGCATTCGTCTTTATAAATCAATAAAACATTAATTTATATATTTTTGTCAATATATGCGTATACATGAAACCATATATGGCAATATATGATCATATATGAACATTTTCACCTGGGATTGGCAAATTTTAACGAAAAATCTCATTGAATTTATCCAGTAAAAAATTTAGTACTAGGTAGAAAACAGAACACTTATTCAATAATGAGTTTAAAATCAGTTTAGCGTTCTAAACAGGCAAGTCCGCCATCGGGTGGATTATTTTATATTGGTGATAAATGCGCCAAATTCGTTTTTTGTAATATGAAATGAAGCAAGTTCGATAGAAACCCAATTAAAACATTTTTCTTATGAAATTCTACACTAATCGAAAAGAATTAGATATATTTTTTTCAAAAAATATTAAAAACGACGTTGCAGGAAAACTGCTAAACTGCTACGTCTAACATCATTATATACAAATACATCTGATATCCATATATAACTACATAAGCCATATAATAACAATCCAAATATATGTAGTGATCTACATGATAATATGTGGTCACATGCTAAGTCTTATTAAACTATATGTGACGTCATACAGAAAATATTTTCCTTATAATTTTATATAGTATTATATATAATCGCATACATATTTTGGTAAAGATCAATATCAAATTAAGTTGTCTGCAAGTTAAGACTTTATTACATATCGCTCATTTACTTCAAGACTGTCATAAGTCAAAAAATACGATTTTTGAGTTAATGATGCAGATTAGTTATATCATGCTTTATATTGTGTAAAAATTTCATATAAATATCATGTATACTTTTCGAGATAGAGGATAACATATTTTATTTTTTCTTTAAAGTGGGTGCAAAGAGTATATACTTCATAGAGAAACTGTGCTACTCACGGGTCTCTCGATAATTAGCAAATTCGCACACAACTATCACTAAGAGAAAAATACATTAAAACCCTCTATTCATAAAAAACGTCACCAAATAAATAGAGAAAGGGTCGAGCAAGGCAATGGATATGGATTGAAAACTTAAACCTCGTTTTCTGCAAAATCGTGTTTTTTGAGTTATGTCAGTTTTGCAGTAAATGATTGATATGGCTTTACATATAACCATATTAATTTTATAACGAAATAATTGCAAGTCATTTATTTTATATAATTTCAAATAAAAAAATGTGTACATTTTATAAGACAATACCACTTAATTATATATTTTTGAAACACTAAATTTGTTCTTCATAACTTTTAATCATTTCGTTGTGTCATTTAAAAAAATGTTGGTCTGTAAAATTGTTGATTTCTAGAAATTTAAATTTTTAACTTAAATACTTTGAAGCATAACTTCAAGTTACAAAAAGAATACATAGTGACGGCTGAAATTTTATAACATCCGATATATTTATATCTAATTAGATATAATTTATATCTAATTAGATATAATTATATGGACAAATCTCGAATAAAATTGTATCAAATTATATCTAGTTTTATATAATTAGATACATGGAGATGACCCATTTTTCGGATCAGTTTGTATGTGCTTATATATGGGAACTTATCAAATGGAATATAATTTTATTAGACTATTATTACAATGTGACAATGTTTATTTGAGCTAAGTTTTAGCTAATAGAAAATAGCAAAGTTATCTGCTAAAATTTGCAAAAAAAAAAAATTTCAAAATATTATAGACAAAAAATGTGAAATTTTCAAAGTTTTTTTGTTTAAATTTTTTTTGTAGGAATAAAAATCTGCCCTTCAGGAATTAGCAGTCTACTATTTTTTAGAAAATATTATAAATATAATGAAAATGAAAACTAATTGTAGCAGTTTTTTCTGTAACATATTTTTTAACAAATTTTAGTAGCTTTTTGTGTTTTTTTACAGTTTTATTTCTATGAGTGTACTGAATGTCTTTAATGAGTTAAAAAATATGTTTATTTCGGGTTTTTGAGAATGAATTCTTTAATTTTTGTTACCTCTGTATGTTATTATTGTTGGTACCTTAGGCAATTTTTGCCTGGGTACTTTTTTCCCATTAATTTTTACCAACTTTTTTTCTTTAAGTGTCTGATCTTTATTATTTAAACTTTTAATTTCATTCATTAATTTGTGTTTTTTTTTCTTTTATGTATTTTTAATAAAGATTCTTTATGCTAGCTTAATCCCTTTTTTATAGTTTTTGTTCTTGCTATAAAATTCTTAAATGATCATAAAAATATCAGTTTCAAATTTATGATTTTATTTAGGATTTTTTTTTTTATATTCTAAATATTTAATATTATTAATCAATGACTTCAACATTATATTTAGCCTTATATGTTTAGAAACGTAAAAAAAAAAACTAGGTTTGGCTTGTATTCTTTCGAGGGAAATACTAAAGCTAATTAAATATTCACATAAATTAAAATTTTTGTAGTAAAATTTAGAATAATAAATAAATTAGAGAACAAGTGTTAACGAAATATGTAATTTGAAATTGTTTATATTGCAATACTAGATTTATGGAATCCAAAAATATATAAAAGAAAACATTTTCATTGTAACTTATCAAAATATGGGTCTGGAAGGCAATAAGATGTACAATTAAATGCTGAACTGTTAATATATGAATACAACGATCCATAATCTGGACCGTCAAAATGTTAATATAACGATGCCTATTGAAATGGAGATTACAACCAAAATAGTTTCGGTATGGTTCTAGATTTTAAAAATAATTGTTCGCTATAATTTAAAGATGTTTGGTATTGAAAACGAGAAAAATCTGTCGACGGGCGAGGTCACACCTTTTTAATACACTTGAACAAACATTTTACTAACCATTGTAATATTAGATTAAAAAATCAAATAATACAAAAATAAGACATTCCTATTGTAACCCATCGAACTATAAATCTGGACCATAATAAAACATACATCCACAATCTGGACCGTTAAAACTTTAATCTAACGTTGTTAGTCTGTTGAAATTGACATCACGCCCAAAATAAGTTCGATATGGTTCTAGATTTTAAAAATAATTGTTCGCTATAATTTTAAGATGTTTGGTATTGAAAACGAGAAAAACCTGTCGAAGGGCTCAAGAGTTATTAGGGAAAATGCGAGGTTACATCTTTTTAATACAATTTAACAAAAATGTTACTAACCATTGTAATTTTAGATTAAATAAACAAATAATACAAACATAAGACATTGCTATTGTAACCCATCGAACTATAAATCTGGGCCATAATAAGACATGTGGCCCTTTGTTCCTCTTAGGGAACCATAGGACATTATATATAGGGCGGGTCCATTTACAAATCGCTCAACGTTCAAGGAAAATCGTACTCTGGGGATCAAACTAAGAAACTTTGCCGAAGAAACCATACCTCTAAAGCGAATTCTGATGTCCCGACTTTTGACCCAAAGGGTCAAATTTTGAAAAAGCCTACTTTGATATTTCTGAAAGTAGGAGGAATCTCTCCAAGATTATTGGAGCTACTTCTTCTCCGGGAGACGCGCTAGCAGATTAATGCATAAATCATCATTCTAGGTGACCGTTAAGGGGTTGAAATTTAAGTTGAAAGAGGGCCTTTTTAGCCGTGTTTTTATAGCAAAATGTACAAATCTCGGGATAGAGATAAATTTAGAAAGTAGGAGGAGTCTTTCCAAGATTAGGGTCTTTATTTCTTCTCCTGAAGACGCTCTAGCAGATGAATGTATAAATTATATTCGATTGGGTTGGATTCGATTGGGGCACTCTAAATGGGTCAAAGTGGAATTTTTCAAAATTTGACCCTACGGGTCAAAAGTCGGGACATCAGAATTCGTTTTAGAGGTATGGTTCCTTCGGTAAAGTTTCTTATTTTGATCCCTAAAATACGATTTTCCTTGAACGTTGAGCGTTTTTTTTTCCTCCATACAAATCGACCCGGCCTATTATATATATATATATATATATATATATATATATATATAATAAGACATACAATTAATTATAATCAAAACTGTTAAAATGTAAATCTAACGATCAAAAATCTGGACCGTTAAAACTTAACCTAACGATGTTCATCTGTTGAAATTGACATCGCGCCCAAAATAATTTCGATAAGGTTATACGAGTAGATTTTAAAAATAATTGTTCACTATAATTTGAAGATGTTTGATATTGAATATGAGCTAAATCTATCGACGAGCTCAAAAGCTTGGAGAATGTGACAACACATATTTTTAATACACTTCAACAACTTGTACAGCAAAATTTTATGAATTTTACGCAAAACTTTGTGTAATTTTCCTTTAATAGTTCTTCACAATTTTTTTTGGATTTCAACTGAAATATGTAATAATTCATTAAAAATCTATCTTGTCTTTGTAAAATGAATGTTAAAGAATCAAAATCCTGCAGCAAAATCAACTTTTCACACCAGGGGGTTAACGACTATAAAAAATGGTATTATTTGTTTTCTATGTCGTCGCCTAAAATGCAAAAGGACGTAAGTAACATAGTTACTTTTATTTACAGAAGAAGCAAAAAATATTTTAACAATGTCGTTAATAAAACTGATAACCAAACTCATTCAACCCAACTTCAATACTTTACAGGGCAACCAAAAAAATGCACGAAATCAAAAACATATCACTTTCGAACTTTATTTATAAAACCGCTATTTTTTTATCGTCGTGGTCAAACATTTTGTATAGTTATGTAGTTTATCGAAATGTATCATCATCATCCATAAAACCGGTTTTGGAAACTTTGTTAGCTACGACCGTTTGCATTTTAGGTGACGATATTCTCCTTTTACTATAAATTTTATTGAAAAAAAAACACGTTTAATTTTATAATAAACAAAAGTTATAGTTAAGAAAAAAGAAATAAAATAAATTGTATAAAATACAACTCATTAGAGCGTCAACATAATTTTCACCGATTGAACACTTAACTGGCGCGTACATTTCCGTTCAATTCTGTTTTTTTTTTTTTTGTATCGTTTTTATTTTGTGTTGTTTGGTGTTCATGTCTCATATTGCAAATAAATAATAATAGAAGTAATAGCAACAAAAACAACAAGTAGACAAATATTGAAGAGAAAAAAATTGAAGCAATTTTATAAATTTTTTTATAATAATAAATTATAATGGCGCAAAAAATTGCGACACTCTATTATTGCTGCTGTTGTTGCTAAAGCTATGCTGCTGATTAATATTGTTGTTGCTGTTGTTGGTATTGATTGGTTTTTATAAGACTTCTTGAAAGAAAACAACAACAACGATTGCTAAGCATGCGCGCATGCCGTCGATGTTGTCCATACATCGTTACATACATATTGTACATAAATACGTGCAAACAAACAAACTCACTCGTTCATGTAGTATAGGAATAGCAGTAGTACCTACATACACATATATATATATATGTATATATATACATTCTTATATATATATATATACGTACATATCTAAAGTACATAAGTGGAGAAACTAGTTTTTGCAAAATACAACATACTAAATACTATAAACAAGCAATGGCAAACATTTTTTTTTTCTGCCGCACAGGAATGGACAAATTTCGGATTGAGGGAACACAAATCAATAAAAACAGAAATGTTGGTCAATTTTGGAAGTTGCGGCTTTATTACTTGCAAAGTATTTTATTGAGATCCGTTCCCTATGACAAGCTCTAGTCTATTACGCTACAATTTGTCTTGTGTTAAATCGGAAGTTTTGCTCCTTGGTCAATTATGCTTAGTTTCAGAAGAGCCATTTACAAGTATTGAGTTTAACTCGTTAAAGACGCGTCATAGATCCGCTGGAAAATTATATTACCAACTTTTCTAATTTGTTTTGCCTTAGAACGCCCTCCAACCCAGAATGCACAGAAAAAATTATCAACCTGAAATATCTAATAAAAGATTTGATTTGAATTAAATTTAGTTCTAAACAAATATTTAATTGAATCAATTAATATTTTAATTGACTTGTAAATCTATAAATACATATTTTATTTTAAACATAATTCTCAAATTATTTTTTCATACACTGTAGCTTAAATAGAAAATTTTTAGTATAAAATACCAAATGCATTTGAAGTTTACAAACAAAACAAGCACACACACGAACAACCAAACAGACTCAAAAATAACAAAAACACACATACCAATGTATCGCACACACACTTTTTTTTTTTTGAGTATCATATTTTTTTTTTTTTGAGATAGTTATTTATAGCTTTTTTTCTTTTTAATTTTCAATAAAAGTTTTAATTAATATTATCATTGCCGTGATAGGTGCAAAATCAATTAAAAGGTTAATTGACTCAATAAATTTTTTAATTGAAACCCGTTTTTAGTTTTTCCTGTGTACAAATGCTAGATAGTTGAAGATACTTTAAAACTTTTAATTTTGTTAACAAATTTTTATTAAATATTATGTGAAAAAGTTATTTTTACAGTTTACCAATTTTTAAAAGTTTCTCTAAAGATATCGTAATTTGGACCATTTTTTAAAATTGTCATATGGCAAACCTGAAATTATAATTTTTAGAAGTGTAGTAGTAGTAGTAGTATTTATAAAAACCAGTAATTTTTTATGTTTTGAGTTGAAACGGAATAACTTTTGAAATACTTTAGACTTTGTGTAATTGAACAACGCCTGGTCCTCATCGGTCAAATTTTCAAAAAACTATATACAATCAATGAAACAATTTATAGCAGTGAAATCAATTTTCATATTTTCTCATAAATTAACAGTCAAATATATAAAAGATTTCGAAATTTAATATTTTTCTATAATTAATGGATAGCAATTTTCCATATTTTTTTGTTCACGATTGTAGTCATTGTAACTTCACCCAGAAAACAGAGTCAGTCGTAGCAACCGAATTTGAAGTAAATCAAATGGTTCGGTTGTAGGTATAAAATTTGTTGGTAGTTGTCAACAAAGCCGCAACCGCAACATTCGATTGACCCCAAATACGGCAGCCACGACCTAATCTGTTTTCAGAGTGTTCAAATTGTTAGAGAAGTTCGAGAAAGGGAAAAAACAATGTAATATGAAAAAAGGCGTTAAAGAAATCATATTTTTTAATAATTTTAAATAATGGTTCGAGTGTATGGAACTATGTCGGGGTGTTTAAAAAAATCGTGGTAATAAATATGGCAACCAAAAAAAGCTCTAATAACAATGTTTTAAGTTTATAAAAAAAGATTTAAATTTTAAAAATTAACCGTTGAATTTTAAAACATTTTATTGAAATTGTAACTACAAATAGAACTTCGTCAATCGAACTAAGGTGCAAAACAGAAATAGTTTTTCTTAATCTTTAAAGCGCATATTGGTTTATCAAAACCAACCAACAACATTCTGCATTAAATTTCAAATTGAATCAAATTGGAACTTACAGGCTCTCAAAGTTGACTACCTAATGTTACAAATCTTTTGGGGCACGTAACTATTATAAATGTGGACCGATTTCTAAAGTTTGGTACAAGAACACGGCTTATTCCGGATAAAAATTGGAAACCGTAGTTTGTTGTAAAACTCGTTAGTGCGATTTTAAATTTTTTTTAAGTTATGTATTACGCAACATATTTTTGTTATGGAAACTTAAAAAAATTTTCAAATCATCGGAACTTTGACCAGAGGTCGCCAAGAGTTACGGTTTTCGATTTTCCCCAAATACGCACCATCTAAATACGCATCGTACTAAATTTAATGAAAATCGAAATTTGAAATAAAATGCCCTCAAAAAGAGCAATAAAATTCAGAAATTTTAGGCCAGGTTGTTATTTTTGCGGTAATTTTATTTAGCTGCTCTAACTACACACAAAAAAATATTTCTTAAATTGCGCAAAGTAAACATTTTGTTGAATAAAAAAAACATAATCAATTACTTTTTTAATTGACTCAATTACTTTTTTAATTGACTCAATTAAAAAGTAATCAATATTTTGAATAATATTGATTACTTTAAATAAACAAAAATATTGATTACTTTTTAATTGAATCAATTAAAAAAGTAATTGATTATTTTTTTTTATTCAACAAAATGTGTACTTGGCGCAGTTTTTTTTTTTCTGTGTACTATCCAACCGAAGACTTCGGCCAAAAACGACATTTGGTCGGTATTTTTTTGTATTTGGAGACAATGTGGACAAATTTTAATATTGAAAACAAATTTGTTGAGCCGTGTTACATCGATTTTGAGTAAAAAATTTAACTAAAAATCACTATATGAGAGTGTTCAAAATGTAATAGAAATTAAGGAAAAATTTTAACTGCTAGCTGATTCATGTATAACACTACGCTTCCAAGAAGTTTGGCATTTTGCGTCAGTTTAACATTTTGCGTCACGCTGGTTCAGATTCGGAGGATTTAAGAAAATTTGAGACCTTTGCTTTAAATCCTTTTTTGTTAGTACTTAATAAATAATTCTTATTAAATAAAAGACACCTCTTTACTAAAATGTAGTTTAATTTAATTTAGGACACTTTTTTAATAAAATGTTCTTTTTTAACAAAAAGTGTTTTTTTAATAAAAGTTTTTTAAAAAAATATACTTCTCAACCCTAGATTTTACATCCTATTTTGCATACACTAAACACTTTCTTCGTCGAATCGACGAAGTCAGAAAAATACAATCGGCACAGTGTTGTCAAAGCGTTGGCTACGGTTGGTTATGCTTGGCGGAACATATTAACAATCTTGACAGCATTGTCATGTTACCCGATTGACATGTTACCCGATTGACCAATCGTTGGTGTGAGCGAACTTGCCACCGGTGGCATAATTTTGAGAAATATGCAAAATAAAACACATTTAAAAAACTGCAATACAGTTCAGTCTTAGTCTTATACATCACACTTAAATATGTAAAATAAAATAAAATAAAATTAAAAAATGCTTCTAATTGGTTGTAATATTGGAAAAACGATGTTTGCAAATAATTTTGCATGTGGTACTAGCAAAACACATGTTTTGCAAACAAAATAGTGTTTTCCTAGTACAATATTATTTGTACTTTTTGGTAGTTTTAAAACGGTTTTATAAAAATAGCAGTTGTTTGCCAGTATTATTTTATTTTTATTTTTTTTTGGTACGGTTGGCAATTTTTTCCTGGGCAATTTTTTAACCGGTGCCAATCAATCCCAAAACAAAAATACTTTAAAAATTAAATTTTATTAGAAAAATAATTTAGTTTTTATTTGTTATAAACATTAAATTTGTTTATTTTGATAAAACTTATACCTAAAATATTTTAAAAATCAACTTTAAGTTTTTTCGTCTTTTTTTTTTTTTAAGAGTTGACAAAAATCAGAACAGACAACAACTTAGGCTACATAGAAATTTAGGTATATCATTTAATATTTACTTTAACATTTCAAACTATGACATAAACTTAATTACGTTATTCTTTAATGTCATTTAGTGAAAGTAGCACAGATTTGACTTCCCAATTCGGGATTTGACTTACGATTATGAGACTACGTATACTTCATGAGCTTACTTACGACTAGAGCTATACGAAAAATCAGCAAAACTTTCATAAGTAGCTAAAAAGTTACACAAGAAAATGTGAACAGCGTTCGTCTATGAAAGTGCTTCTAGTGTTAATAAAAGGTACTTATTCAGTAAAAGGTAGTTTTTTAGATAAAAGTACTTTTAATTAAAAAAATACTTTTAAAAAAAAAAATTTTAATTTTTAGTATTGTGAGAGTTCTTTATTTGAAAAATGTTTCTAATATGAATTCTTAATCGTTTCTGCTTTTTCTCAGTTAAATTAGACGACGACTTCCAAAAAAAAACTATTTCCATGATACGTTTTTTTGTCGTTAAGTGTATATCATACAATATTGAATGAAAAAAAAATATAAAAATCTTTAGCATAGAGAAAAAAAGTTTAAGCATGTTTTTTTTTTTATATTGAACATCCGTTGGAAGTGTATTTAACCCATTTTGGAATAGACCGTCCATGGTCCATTTGAAATTTACATAAAAAAAGTAAAAAATTTTTTGTCTTGTTTGTTGAAAATAGTTTAACTTAACAATAAGGAATACATGATTGTCCTTCATTAACCAATAAAAAATTAATAAGTGCAAAAGATCTAATTCAAAAACTGCTCACAACGGAGATATCCCGACCCGGTTAAAGTACTCAAGAAAACAAACATTTGGATACCCATATTGCCTATATAGCGGACCCAGAGTTGCCACACATTTGAATTATTTGAAATATAAAGGACAAAGGCTCTTCCGGAAGTTGCATAAAAACCGAACGGTTTTAAATATCGGAAAAAGCTCAGACACCCCCTCGGTTAAATTATTTGTTTAAGCTTAATACAACTAAAATTCCTTAATAAAACGCCAGATTTAATGTTAATCAAAACGCATGTTTTTGTATGACAAAAATACTTGTCTTCAAAAAACCTCTCGTTTGGTACCAAATTTGTCTATAGTTACTTTTAATAGAACGAAAATAACAGAAAAAAACGTAAAATGTACTAACCTTTGACCCCATTTTGTAACGCCTAAACACAGGATTGGATAGCTAAAAAACACGGGTCCCTTAAACTTGTATTCTATACAACATATCCGAAGTTTATTAAGATCTGCCGGTCCGGATCGGGACACATCCGTTGTCAGTCAGAAACTGGGTGGTATCAAATATAATGGCAAATATATATTCGAGTCCGAAAAAAAATACATGAAAAATTTAAAAAAAAATTATACACTTTGAGGCAAAACATTTTCAAAAAAAATTGGTTGTAGTCGATGTCTAAGCCATGCTAAATCCTACCGCTTTTATCATTTATCTTTAACGGTACTGAAATTATGGCGGTTTTAATTTTAAAGCTGATAAAAAAATATTACAATTACTGTTTTTGCTTGGACTTAATTCAAATTCCATCAATTTATAGTTCTCATAGTGTTTATCACATTTCAAAATATATGTTGCACTACCAAAATAAAAATACAAAAATACACGTACAAAAAATTTGTTGTCATAGATTAGAACTTAAAGCGAAAACCGCGATTATTTAGGAAAACACGATTTTTTTATGATATTTAATTGGGCTTAGGATAACTTATAAGCAGGAAATCATATTATATACTTTTAAATTCGCAAAATTAAAAATTTTTTGTAGGGTTGCTTTTTGAAGCTATGCAAATTTTGTTTGCTCCATAAAATTTAGAATCCTTAAAATTTGTTGATGCCTTTCCGATTTTAGTATTAAGCTCATTGAAATCTCTTATTTAGGTGTCACAAATTTGTTTTAAAAAAATTTCCGTTTTAATACTAAAACTTCGCAAATTTTTTAAAAAGGTAATATCATTTTTGATATAAAAATCCTTAAAATGTCGTTTTGACTCGGAGGTGCTGTTTACTAAGATAGTTCACGCAATACGCTAACCAATTACATTTGGCAAAAAAACTTGCACTTTCAAAAAATGTACGTCAATTTCTTGTAGGTTTGTGATGTTCGTATTCCGTTATTGGTGCACAGACATCAACTTGGTATTAGTGCTGCTAATAAATTCGGTTACTTCTCATGAATCGGTACTAATCGAAAAACTACAGAAATCCTATGAAAAACCTGCAAAAATCTCATGGAAAATCCTGCGAAAATATAATAATCGGGAAATTCACTTGTAGTAAACCACAATAAAACTTTTCATAATATATCTGTCAAATCTAGTGAATCCGTTTTGCATTGTTTTGGATTTAAAAGTTTAAAACTATGAGCAAAATCAGTTTCAGAAGGTGTCTCAAAATTTTAAAATAGCTTATATGTTTTATTTAAATCTTAACTATAATTACATTTTAAATAAAAAGTAATTGCATCAAGTATTTTAGAAAAATTATTAAAAACATATCGCGCACCTAGTACAAAAGTGACTCAACTCAAAATTTTTCATTTTTCAGAAATCGGCAAAAAATATTTACAACTTTATACCAATTGAAACTTAAAGAAAGACATAACTGTTTGTTAACAACAAAATACACTGATATTTTTTTATATTGTGCATAGTTAAAGCCTATAAATACGAAAAATTAAAATTTTGAGTTGAGTCACTTTTGAACTGGGTGTGTGATATACCAAATTTGCTTATTATTGCCTCGACGTTGGGCGCCAATTGTAAACTTCTTAAATATTTAACTAATAAGTTTTGTATATTGTAATATTAAATAAAAATTTTAATAACGAATTCCGTACAATTTTTTTTTTTTTTTTTGCGATTTTAAAGATTGGACTTTTTTTTATCATTAAAGCAATTTCTTATTAAGAATGCTAATGTAATAAAAACTAAAATTTAAAAAAATAATTGTTTTGCAAAACAATTTTAATTTGTTTTTGTCCAAAAAAAAAAAAGTCTGTTTAATGTTTTATATCTTAAACTAACAATTTTGATATGTACATATTAACAACAATAAAACAACCGTTGATTGTTTTTCATTAAACCAACCACATGGAGTTTATTAAATTTAGAATTATCTGATAGTTGTTTTTCACTCACAGACCGTTTCTTTATTTCTTTCTTGATTTTTTGCGTTTTGAATGAAATAATAACACACGCAATATTTATACAAAAATATTGAATATATCTTTATTATTATTGTTTTAACAAAAGATACAACGTAAATCTACAGACAATAAAATTAGTGTATTATGGAAAACTTATTTTTGTTATAGTTTTTGCACAATAATAAAAGAAATCTTAATATGTTTCTTTATTAATGTGGATTTGTTCTTTTGTTTTGAATTATAATAATGATTTTATTTTTTTTTCCATTTTTAATTAAAAAATAAAAATTAATACATCTGCTAAGTGATTTATTTACAAAAAGCAACATTCCAAAGGTTGTTATTTTCATATTAAACTATGTTAACTTGTTAAGAGTTACAGTCATGGTAGCATATAAAGGACAGCTGAAAAAAAGTCATAGGGTATGGATATAAAATGCATTTAAGATTACCAGGAAATTTCATTATATAGATATATCATTATTACATAACTAAGGGGGGCGGGGGTACTTCATAACTAAATTTTATCAAAAATATTTTTTTAACATCTTAACCCTCTAACTGGCAAACGATGTTTTGCAACAAAATTCATACCATGTGCTCCACTCGAAAAACAAATAATAAGTTTTTCAACAAAATTGTCTATCGTTGCCTAATTTAGGCGATATAAGCCAAAATATTTTAGGGTGCATTTTGAAAACTAAAGCATGTAAAAGAACAGTTTTGGACAAAAAATAATTCTCTTACCAGGATAAAACCACGCTCGAAAAACTATTTTTTTTCTGCTCCTATTTAAGAAGATATCAAGATTTTCGCTTTTTGAAAAAAGCGAAATTAGGCGAAAAAATATCTAAACTTCAATTTATATTGTTCAAACTTCAACACTTTGCTATTAATAGTTATGTCTTCTTTCTGCAAAATTTCATAAAATCCTTCCTTAAGACGATGTCCTTTAGAGGAATCCTGATAAAATCTTGTAAGTCCTTGGACTAAAGTAAGGACTTATTATTAAAGATAAAGCTTCAATCTTACTTATATTTAATATAGAGAGTTTTTTTTAGTCAACTTAAATTGGTTTTTTAGATTTTTGAAAACTATATTTTTTAAAAATAATTAATTTTTGAAATTTTACAAAATTTTGATTTTGAAGCTTTCTCGCTGCCAAACCGTGGACGGCACACGAAAAATTTCTCCGTAAAATATTTAGTAAGTTCAGTTTTCTATCGGAATATATTAATTTCTAAGTATAAAACGCTCATTTGACTCATTTGTGGTAAATTTTATGAGGGCTACCCTGAGGCAGAGAATTCAGAAGTTATGAATGATTTCGAGAATTCAGAAGTTATGAATGATTTAAGATTCCTAGGAAGTTTTATGATATACGAGTACATACATCTATCATTATTACATAAATAAGGAAGGAGCGGGCGCATCATAATTAAATATAATTATATAATTTTTATTAAAAATAAAAATAATGCTTTTTCTGCTTTTAATTGTGTAATGAAAATGAAAATTATTCAAGTTCGAGGCCATACTCTCTCTATATTTCTTTATTAGGATATTGTCCTAACAAATAATCTATAGAGATTTTGTTTTCGAATTTATTAATTGACCACTTTCAGGAATGTGCTGATAGATATATTTGGGGAATTTTCTAGGTTCCCATTATCAGAACACGTATAGAGTATGGCCTCGAACTTGAATAATTTTCATATTCATTGCACAATTAAAGGTCGAAAAAACAAAATTTGTATTTCTAATAAAAATTATATCAAACTTGTAAAACAGACAAAGTACGGTCTTAGTTTACTTCCCCTTTACTTCTTGTTTTTAAATAAAAACAAAACAAGTGTAAAAATAAAAAGGAGAATAAAAACAAAAAGCGTGTATTGTATATTTTGAAAAAGTTTTCAATTTATTTCTAATCAATGATGATAATCTTTAACATCGAACTCATATATTAGTTCTCATTTAGTAAGATAACTAGTTTATATGAATGTTTGATGTTTTGCATGGGATTGTCACTTCTTTCAAAACATGTTCTGATGATGGGAACCTAGAAAATTCCCGAAATAAATCTATCAACACATTCCTGCAAGTTGTCAATTACTAAATTTGAAAACAAAAACTCTATACATTATTTGTTAGGACAATATCCTAATAAAGAAATATAGAGTACGGCCTTGAACTTGAATAATTTTCATTTTCATTATCTTAAATAACTTTTCATAAAAATGTTGGTCAAATCAGTTCGAGAATTCAAAAGTTATTAACGTGTTAAACATATTTTCTTATGTTTTTATTCTCAAGTCTATTTCTTTATTTTTACCAGCAACTGTTTAGTTTTCAGTAATTTTGTTTTATTATTATTTTTTTTATGTTTTTTTTTTTTAATTTTTTTTCTATATGTTGTGTTTTATTTTTTTGCGTGGGTAGCATTAAAAGCCATTGTAAGTAATAATGTTCATATGTGCAATAAAAATATATTTATATTTTTTCTGCTTTCCAATCCATTATTAACTTGACTTGTAAAATCAGGTGTAAAAACTAGCATTTTGTGGAAATAAAAAAAAAACAAGTATATAAACTGTATATATGTAAAGATTATATAAATAGTTTGCTAAAATAAAACCAACAGTCATACATACAATTAAAGTACATGATTTGTTATAAAAATATTTTACATGATATTACAACTATATTTTCAGTTTAAGTCACGTTCAAGCATTCATTCAAACCCAAAACAAATATATATGTATTTTTACAATATCAGCTTAATTTTCTAGAAAAGCAATATTTCATAGAATTACTTTAACATTTAGTAGTAAACGTCACTATTGCAAGTTTTATTTTTGTCTTTTAATAAAAATCAAACAATTCTACGAGTTGTATTGTTTTTTCTCAAAAGATCATTAAAGGGGTCAAAGTTTTTATTTTTTTGTTTTATTCAATTTAAATTGTATAATCGTTTTTAATTGTATTACAAAATTTTGCAAAATAATGTTTAAAACATTTTCAATTGCATTTTAGAAATTTTCAATTGATCAATTTTATATATATTAGGGTGATCAGTTTCTTTCAAAGATGAATTAAAACTGAGGCAAGTTTAAAATGACAAAAAAAAAACAAATAACTAAAAACGACATTTAAAACAGCACGAAAAATTATTACAAATGACCCCAAAAAAAGCAAAAACGATTTGCAATTTATAAAATTTTTAAAAATAACTGGTATCCTAGTAAAAATAATATTATATAGACTTATATAATGTTATACAGTTTTGTTTAATGTAATATAGTTAAGTATGACATCATGTACAGTAAAAGACAATTTTAATTGCCACTGTAATTTTTCCTAAAACGGCATTTGGGCATTTCCTGGGGTCACGAACGCACGTTCGTACGCTTTTGATGTACAAAGAATATAGAAAACAAAACTTTTCCTGGCATTTTTTTTTTGCGATTCGATAGCATTTTGGTAGCTCTATGTGTAGTGCAAAAGATGGATTTCATCGAGTTTAAGTTTTCATAATGATAGTTATAAACATGTGGTCACGAACGTACTCAAAATAGAAGTCAACTTTGGCTGGCTGTAGTGAAATGTAAAAATCTGCGAAATGGAACGGAATATTCAAAAGCGATTAATTTATTTTAAAAGTGTATTAATGTAGGTCTCTATCCAGTATTTACACAATAAAATATTTCTATTGGTTTTTCTTTAATTGGCTTAAGTACCGGTCGCGAACGTACGGGTCGCGAACGTACGATTTTTCCATATCGTTTTTTTATTATTATCACCATGCATTTTCCCATAAAATTTTTTTGATTGTAACCCAAAAGTTTTTTTTTACTATTTACAAATTAGTGACATCGAACTTAATTAAAATGTGTTATGTCCGGCAGCTGTTGACGTTTACTGCAAAGCAATTGCAATAAAATGTTGTTTTCGGTCGCGAACGTACGATTGAAACATTGATAAGAAACAAAGTAAAAATTAACCGTTAATCAAACTTTTTTTTGTTCTCCTTACACTTTTCACTTCTTAATTGATTGTAATAGAGAGATTTCGAAAAAAAAAAATAAATACAAAAATGTCTTTAGAACTAGCTTAAAAGGAAAATAAAAAAATTTCCAGTTTCCAGCCCAATTTCCTTAAGTAAAACAGCTGAGATATGCTTTGAAACCATTCTATTATAAAAACTTCCAAAAAAAAAACTATTTCCATGATACGTTTTTTTGTCGTTAAGTGTATATCATACAATATTGAATGAAAAAAAAATATAAAAATCTTTAGCATAGAGAAAAAAAGTTTAAGCATGTTTTTTTTTTATATTGAACATCCGTTGGAAGTGTATTTAACCCATTTTGGAATAGACCGTCCATGGTCCATTTGAAATTTACATAAAAAAAGTAAAAAATTTTTTGTCTTGTTTGTTGAAAATAGTTTAACTTAACAATAAGGAATACATGATTGTCCTTCATTAACCAATAAAAAATTAATAAGTGCAAAAGATCTAATTCAAAAACTGCTCACAACGGAGATATCCCGACCCGGTTAAAGTACTCAAGAAAACAAACATTTGGATACCCATATTGCCTATATAGCGGACCCAGAGTTGCCACACATTTGAATTATTTGAAATATAAAGGACAAAGGCTCTTCCGGAAGTTGCATAAAAACCGAACGGTTTTAAATATCGGAAAAAGCTCAGACACCCCCTCGGTTAAATTATTTGTTTAAGCTTAATACAACTAAAATTCCTTAATAAAACGCCAGATTTAATGTTAATCAAAACGCATGTTTTTGTATGACAAAAATACTTGTCTTCAAAAAACCTCTCGTTTGGTACCAAATTTGTCTATAGTTACTTTTAATAGAACGAAAATAACAGAAAAAAACGTAAAATGTACTAACCTTTGACCCCATTTTGTAACGCCTAAACACAGGATTGGATAGCTAAAAAACACGGGTCCCTTAAACTTGTATTCTATACAACATATCCGAAGTTTATTAAGATCTGCCGGTCCGGATCGGGACACATCCGTTGTCAGTCAGAAACTGGGTGGTATCAAATATAATGGCAAATATATATTCGAGTCCGAAAAAAAATACATGAAAAATTTAAAAAAAAATTATACACTTTGAGGCAAAACATTTTCAAAAAAATTGGTTGTAGTCGATGTCTAAGCCATGCTAAATCCTACCGCTTTTATCATTTATCTTTAACGGTACTGAAATTATGGCGGTTTTAATTTTAAAGCTGATAAAAAAATATTACAATTACTGTTTTTGCTTGGACTTAATTCAAATTCCATCAATTTATAGTTCTCATAGTGTTTATCACATTTCAAAATATATGTTGCACTACCAAAATAAAAATACAAAAATACACGTACAAAAAATTTGTTGTCATAGATTAGAACTTAAAGCGAAAACCGCGATTATTTAGGAAAACACGATTTTTTTATGATATTTAATTGGGCTTAGGATAACTTATAAGCAGGAAATCATATTATATACTTTTAAATTCGCAAAATTAAAAATTTTTTGTAGGGTTGCTTTTTGAAGCTATGCAAATTTTGTTTGCTCCATAAAATTTAGAATCCTTAAAATTTGTTGATGCCTTTCCGATTTTAGTATTAAGCTCATTGAAATCTCTTATTTAGGTGTCACAAATTTGTTTTAAAAAAAATTTCCGTTTTAATACTAAAACTTCGCAAATTTTTTAAAAAGGTAATATCATTTTTGATATAAAAATCCTTAAAATGTCGTTTGACTCGGAGGTGCTGTTTACTAAGATAGTTCACGCAATACGCTAACCAATTACATTTGGCAAAAAACTTGCACTTTCAAAAAATGTACGTCAATTTCTTGTAGGTTTGTGATGTTCGTATTCCGTTATTGGTGCACAGACATCAACTTGGTATTAGTGCTGCTAATAAATTCGGTTACTTTTCATGAATCGGTACTAATCGAAAAACTACAGAAATCCTATGAAAAACCTGCAAAAATCTCATGGAAAATCCTGCGAAAATATAATAATCGGGAAATTCACTTGTAGTAAACCACAATAAAACTTTTCATAATATATCTGTCAAATCTAGTGAATCCGTTTTGCATTGTTTTGGATTTAAAAGTTTAAAACTATGAGCAAAATCAGTTTCAGAAGGTGTCTCAAAATTTTAAAATAGCTTATATGTTTTATTTAAATCTTAACTATAATTACATTTTAAATAAAAAGTAATTGCATCAAGTATTTTAGAAAAATTATTAAAAACATATCGCGCACCTAGTACAAAAGTGACTCAACTCAAAATTTTTCATTTTTCAGAAATCGGCAAAAAATATTTACAACTTTATACCAATTGAAACTTAAAGAAAGACATAACTGTTTGTTAACAACAAAATACACTGATATTTTTTTATATTGTGCATAGTTAAAGCCTATAAATACGAAAAATTAAAATTTTGAGTTGAGTCACTTTTGAACTGGGTGTGTGATATACCAAATTTGCTTATTATTGCCTCGACGTTGGGCGCCAATTGTAAACTTCTTAAATATTTAACTAATAAGTTTTGTATATTGTAATATTAAATAAAAATTTTAATAACGAATTCCGTACAATTTTTTTTTTTTTTTTTGCGATTTTAAAGATTGGACTTTTTTTTATCATTAAAGCAATTTCTTATTAAGAATGCTAATGTAATAAAAACTAAAATTTAAAAAAATAATTGTTTTGCAAAACAATTTTAATTTGTTTTTGTCCAAAAAAAAAAAAGTCTGTTTAATGTTTTATATCTTAAACTAACAATTTTGATATGTACATATTAACAACAATAAAACAACCGTTGATTGTTTTTCATTAAACCAACCACATGGAGTTTATTAAATTTAGAATTATCTGATAGTTGTTTTTCACTCACAGACCGTTTCTTTATTTCTTTCTTGATTTTTTGCGTTTTGAATGAAATAATAACACACGCAATATTTTATACAAAAATATTGAATATATCTTTATTATTATTGTTTTAACAAAAGATACAACGTAAATCTACAGACAATAAAATTAGTGTATTATGGAAAACTTATTTTTGTTATAGTTTTTGCACAATAATAAAAAGAAATCTTAATATGTTTCTTTATTAATGTGGATTTGTTCTTTTGTTTTGAATTATAATAATGATTTTATTTTTTTTTCCATTTTTAATTAAAAAATAAAAATTAATACATCTGCTAAGTGATTTATTTACAAAAAGCAACATTCCAAAGGTTGTTATTTTCATATTAAACTATGTTAACTTGTTAAGAGTTACAGTCATGGTAGCATATAAAAGGACAGCTGAAAAAAAGTCATAGGGTATGGATATAAAATGCATTTAAGATTACCAGGAAATTTCATTATATAGATATATCATTATTACATAACTAAGGGGGCGGGGGTACTTCATAACTAAATTTTATCAAAAATATTTTTTTAACATCTTAACCCTCTAACTGGCAAACGATGTTTTGCAACAAAATTCATACCATGTGCTCCACTCGAAAAACAAATAATAAGTTTTTCAACAAAATTGTCTATCGTTGCCTAATTTAGGCGATATAAGCCAAAATATTTAGGGTGCATTTTGAAAACTAAAGCATGTAAAAGAACAGTTTTGGACAAAAAATAATTCTCTTACCAGGATAAAACCACGCTCGAAAAACTATTTTTTTTCTGCTCCTATTTAAGAAGATATCAAGATTTTCGCTTTTTGAAAAAAGCGAAATTAGGCGAAAAAATATCTAAACTTCAATTTATATTGTTCAAACTTCAACACTTTGCTATTAATAGTTATGTCTTCTTTCTGCAAAATTTCATAAAATCCTTCCTTAAGACGATGTCCTTTAGAGGAATCCTGATAAAATCTTGTAAGTCCTTGGACTAAAGTAAGGACTTATTATTAAAGATAAAGCTTCAATCTTACTTATATTTAATATAGAGAGTTTTTTTTAGTCAACTTAAATTGGTTTTTTAGATTTTTGAAAACTATATTTTTTAAAAATAATTAATTTTTGAAATTTTACAAAATTTTGATTTTGAAGCTTTCTCGCTGCCAAACCGTGGACGGCACACGAAAAATTTCTCCGTAAAATATTTAGTAAGTTCAGTTTTCTATCGGAATATATTAATTTCTAAGTATAAAACGCTCATTTGACTCATTTGTGGTAAATTTTATGAGGGCTACCCTGAGGCAGAGAATTCAGAAGTTATGAATGATTTCGAGAATTCAGAAGTTATGAATGATTTAAGATTCCTAGGAAGTTTTATGATATACGAGTACATACATCTATCATTATTACATAAATAAGGAAGGAGCGGGCGCATCATAATTAAATATAATTATATAATTTTTATTAAAAATAAAAATAATGCTTTTTCTGCTTTTAATTGTGTAATGAAAATGAAAATTATTCAAGTTCGAGGCCATACTCTCTCTATATTTCTTTATTAGGATATTGTCCTAACAAATAATCTATAGAGATTTTGTTTTCGAATTTATTAATTGACCACTTTCAGGAATGTGCTGATAGATATATTTGGGGAATTTTCTAGGTTCCCATTATCAGAACACGTATAGAGTATGGCCTCGAACTTGAATAATTTTCATATTCATTGCACAATTAAAGGTCGAAAAAACAAAATTTGTATTTCTAATAAAAATTATATCAAACTTGTAAAACAGACAAAGTACGGTCTTAGTTTACTTCCCCTTTACTTCTTGTTTTTAAATAAAAACAAAACAAGTGTAAAAATAAAAAGGAGAATAAAAACAAAAAGCGTGTATTGTATATTTTGCAAAGGTAGAGCTTGCACATAACGAAAAAGTTTTCAATTTATTTCTAATCAATGATGATAATCTTTAACATCGAACTCATATATTAGTTCTCATTTAGTAAGATAACTAGTTTATATGAATGTTTGATGTTTTGCATGGGATTGTCACTTCTTTCAAAACATGTTCTGATGATGGGAACCTAGAAAATTCCCAAAATAAATCTATCAACACATTCCTGCAAGTTGTCAATTACTAAATTTGAAAACAAAAACTCTATACATTATTTGTTAGGACAATATCCTAATAAAGAAATATAGAGTACGGCCTTGAACTTGAATAATTTTCATTTTCATTATCTTAAATAACTTTTCATAAAAATGTTGGTCAAATCAGTTCGAGAATTCAAAAGTTATTAACGTGTTAAACATATTTTCTTATGTTTTTATTCTCAAGTCTATTTCTTTATTTTTACCAGCAACTGTTTAGTTTTCAGTAATTTTGTTTTATTATTATTTTTTTATGTTTTTTTTTTTTAATTTTTTTTCTATATGTTGTGTTTTATTTTTTTGCGTGGGTAGCATTAAAAGCCATTGTAAGTAATAATGTTCATATGTGCAATAAAAATATATTTATATTTTTTCTGCTTTCCAATCCATTATTAACTTGACTTGTAAAATCAGGTGTAAAAACTAGCATTTTGTGGAAATAAAAAAAAAAACAAGTATATAAACTGTATATATGTAAAGATTATATAAATAGTTTGCTAAAATAAAACCAACAGTCATACATACAATTAAAGTACATGATTTGTTATAAAAATATTTTACATGATATTACAACTATATTTTCAGTTTAAGTCACGTTCAAGCATTCATTCAAACCCAAAACAAATATATATGTATTTTTACAATATCAGCTTAATTTTCTAGAAAAGCAATATTTCATAGAATTACTTTAACATTTAGTAGTAAACGTCACTATTGCAAGTTTTATTTTTGTCTTTTAATAAAAATCAAACAATTCTACGAGTTGTATTGTTTTTTCTCAAAAGATCATTAAAGGGGTCAAAGTTTTTATTTTTTTGTTTTATTCAATTTAAATTGTATAATCGTTTTTAATTGTATTACAAAATTTTGCAAAATAATGTTTAAAACATTTTCAATTGCATTTTAGAAATTTTCAATTGATCAATTTTATATATATTAGGGTGATCAGTTTCTTTCAAAGATGAATTAAAACTGAGGCAAGTTTAAAATGACAAAAAAAAAACAAATAACTAAAAACGACATTTAAAACAGCACGAAAAATTATTACAAATGACCCCAAAAAAAGCAAAAACGATTTGCAATTTATAAAATTTTTAAAAATAACTGGTATCCTAGTAAAAATAATATTATATAGACTTATATAATGTTATACAGTTTTGTTTAATGTAATATAGTTAAGTATGACATCATGTACAGTAAAAGACAATTTTAATTGCCACTGTAATTTTTCCTAAAACGGCATTTGGGCATTTCCTGGGGTCACGAACGCACGTTCGTACGCTTTTGATGTACAAAGAATATAGAAAACAAAACTTTTCCTGGCATTTTTTTTTTGCGATTCGATAGCATTTTGGTAGCTCTATGTGTAGTGCAAAAGATGGATTTCATCGAGTTTAAGTTTTCATAATGATAGTTATAAACATGTGGTCACGAACGTACTCAAAATAGAAGTCAACTTTGGCTGGCTGTAGTGAAATGTAAAAATCTGCGAAATGGAACGGAATATTCAAAAGCGATTAATTTATTTTAAAAGTGTATTAATGTAGGTCTCTATCCAGTATTTACACAATAAAATATTTCTATTGGTTTTTCTTTAATTGGCTTAAGTACCGGTCGCGAACGTACGGGTCGCGAACGTACGATTTTTCCATATGGTTTTTTTATTATTATCACCATGCATTTTCCCATAAAATTTTTTTGATTGTAACCCAAAAGTTTTTTTTTACTATTTACAAATTAGTGACATCGAACTTAATTAAAATGTGTTATGTCCGGCAGCTGTTGACGTTTACTGCAAAGCAATTGCAATAAAATGTTGTTTTCGGTCGCGAACGTACGATTGAAACATTGATAAGAAACAAAGTAAAAATTAACCGTTAATCAAACTTTTTTTTGTTCTCCTTACACTTTTCACTTCTTAATTGATTGTAATAGAGAGATTTCGAAAAAAAAAATAAATACAAAAATGTCTTTAGAACTAGCTTAAAAGGAAAATAAAAAAATTTCCAGTTTCCAGCCCAATTTCCTTAAGTAAAACAGCTGAGATATGCTTTGAAACCATTCTATTATAAAAACATAGACTTTTTTTTAATTATAAACAATAAAACACGATGATTAGCAACATTTTATTTTTCGATCCTGGTTGACCATTCAGAGGAAATGGCCATATTTTAATGTATACCATACGTTATTAGACGGGCAATATATAATTGGATTGGCAGCATCAAATTAATATATGGGATTAAACAAAACAATGTATTGTCTCATATGTAACAAAAAAAAATGTTATAAGTTGTGGACAAGTGACGTTTTTATATTGAAAGTCATAAAACATCCTACTCAAAATTTTAATATCAACTCGAACATTTTCATTGAAAACTGCTATTGAAATTGTCTTAAATGAACATCACAATTTAAAATATCAAACTTCAAAATTTTTAGTTTGATTGTGGGATTGTTAAGTATGTAAAATGTATATTTAACTGTACGTTAAATTTAAATTGGGCTTTTTATAATCGAACCCTATTCAAATTTATTTTCATTGGATTGAATCGTATCAAATTATATGAAACTCAATGTAATATAATGCATTTAACTATATACAATTCGATCCACCACTTTTTGGATCAAATTGTATTTTATTTATATATAAGGATATATCAAATTTGATATATTTCTTTGTTGTATCGTATTAATTTTTTTTTAATCGGTTAGTTTAAGGCTTTTTAAAATATGTCTAACTTAAGACAATAATAAAGCAACTCACAGTTAAAGTTCTATAGTCGTAATTTAGTACGATATTTAAAGTATACGATTTTCGTTGCCGTAAACAAAAATATTTCGGAATTTCATTTCCATAAGCATAAAAAGAATGCTTTTTTTAAATTGTTTCTAAGTATTATGTACAAAAATTAGGTTCAGACTATAGAGTTTTTTTTTTTTAACAAAAAGTGTAAAAATCTCGCAAAAAGGCAAAGATCTTTAAAAAAAACATTTTGAAAAAATAATTGGATAGTGATAGTGAAAAATAAAACTTGCCCTAAGTTACGTACAATTTGCTAAGACACCAGCCCAATGAGTTCTTAATAAGTCTTGTCTATGAAGTGCCGGAAAAAAGTGCGAAATCCCATGTATTTTATTTTAGAAAGGTTGAGGTTAAGAAGAAGAATAAACGTTTTTCTCTAAAACTTATAAACACTATATCAGACTAGACTAGTTTCTGCCTTTTTATGGACTGATGTCATCAGGGATTTTCCATTTAAAGGGCACTAATAGTATCGTGACTGGGATGAAATTTAGCAGAAAATTAGGGGGTGCCAACATCAAAACTTGTTAAATATATTCATCTTGGATATCTCGGGGGTTATCTCGCTGTTCTACAAAGTACTCTAGGGTTAGGTTACTTGAAGGTTACTCTTACATGAAACAAAACTCGACCTGACGATAGCTCAGAGGGCTAAAGCGCTCTGTCTAACATGTAGTGCGAGTGCATGTGGCATTAGAAATCAGTTTATCTATACCACGGTCAGTGATTGCACAGAAAATTTCATATAGACGCAATCGAACAAATAAAAACATAACAAATATTACATTATTCAAAAAATTCAAAAAACAGGGTCACTGACGATGGTTCAATACCAGAAACTGCGCAGTCTGATTCAGAAAAAATTGAAAATTTGCAATGTAGAAAATACACTAATTTTTCTCTATTACGCCTTTCACAATAAAATATTGAATGTTTTAGGTAAAAATGGTTTGGGTTTAAAGCGGGAAATCATATAACAAACAATGTTATTCGAAAAATATTCAGATTCATATAAAAGAAATTCCATGTTAATATAAATAAGAAATTGCTTGTTAAAGTAAGACATTCGCCAAATTGAGCCAGTTTCTCTGCGTTGTTATATGAAACTGTCCAAACTGTCATCAATTTTCATTTACTCTATTTCTATTTTAAAAAAGTTTTGATGAGAATGCATACATTCTTATTCGTGTTATTTTGTCGTTGCAAAAAACCTCAACATAAAAAGCAATTTTTCGTTGACATAAAAACAGAATAGCAGAAAAGTTTTGAGGAATATTCCAAATCGGATTTTATTTAAAGGTACCTTATTATAATTTTTTTTTTTAATTTTAGCGATTTTTTTATGTTTGTTTAATTTTACCGCTTTTTCCCAATTTGTGGCGATTTTTTGCACGTTTTAATTAAATTTATAATAGTATTTACTAACAATTTGATTGAAATTAAAAACAATATTTAAATTAAGTTTTTAATAGATATAATTAAAACTTTAATTGAAAATAAAATCAATTAAATAGTTACAAATATATTAATTGAAACTCGATTTTAGTTTTTTCTCTGGGAGCCACTTTTACTGAAATTGTAGTTAGTTTTAATAGTTAATAATAACTACAATTTTAGTAATTTTAATGGAAACTTTAGTCACTCCACTCACTGCCTTTTCCATTACATATGTAGATATTTTAAGAGTAATAGTTGTTGAAGATAATATTAAGAGGACTAGTGTAGACAATTGTAATTGAAATAATAGGATTAAAATTTAATACTTACACCAACTTGATATAATATTCTCACATCATTATTATAATTATTATGATGCTGAGTATTTGCAGCACCATTTTTATTATTATTAGATCCCTGACCACCTGATTGTATTATATGGAATTTATGATTATTACCCATTAAATCATGATGCGATTTTAAAATATCCAACATTTGTCTTGATCTCCTACGATCTAATTGATTTGAGGTGGTTTGTGTTGTTGTTCCTCTCTCTTTAGAGGATAATATTTTTAATTCCATTTCCTCTTGAGGATTTGTGGCAGCAAAAGGACCATTTGTTGAAGTTTGTTCGTATTGTTGTTGATCCTTGAAATAGTTTGTTGTATCGAGAGTAGTGCCTGCTTCATTTATTGTAGAATATTCAAGATTTTTATGTTTTAAATCATTGACACCTGCTGGGTTGTTGTTGTTGGGTGTTAATTCATAGACTTCCAATGGCAGGCGCGTGCTATAACAGGCATTTATGATGTGTGTTACTAGTATAAACAAATTTAAAGTTAACATTTTGTCGTTGTTGTTTTTGTTGTTGTTGTTGTTGTTGTTGGTATTGCAATTGCCGTAGCTGACGTTGTCGTTGTTGTAAATCCACAATTACAACGTTTCTAGTGAAGTGTATAATTGACACTTTCAATTTGTTGGTTGGTTGTTGGTTTTTTTAACGAATGGTGTTGTTGTTACTGCTGCTAACGTTGTTATTACAGTTGTACACCTTGAGCTTTTTTATTTTTTTATTTTTTGTATAATATCGTTGATTGTTCTAATGTTTATTTTGTATTTTCTTTAAGGTAACAACCATAAAACTAACAAAATGTTATTTATCTTTTTTTTTATTCTTTACTTAAAAATCGTGTCGAGATTAATTTTTTATTTATTTGATTTAACACAGTTAAAAATGTGTAAGTTTTTAATTAAAGAATTTAAAATTTACGATATTTTAAATTGTTTAAGATGTTATCACTTAATGTTGTTGAAAAATATAAAAATTTTAGGTTTTTTCAAAACACTGTTTGTTGAACTTTTTCAAATTTACGATATAACAGTTTTATACGATATTGCCATTTATTATTAAAACTTTAGTTATTTACGGGTTTTTTTGTAATTGTTTTTTTTTTTACTCTTGTTAAATTTCGCTGTTTTTAGTACAATTTTTTATTAACGATATATGTATTAGTATATACATATACACGATAATACACTTATTGTTAGAATTAATGCAAATCTAAGGATTTTCTTTACATAGTCGTCAATATCGCTGTGTTCTAATAATTTTTGTAATTCTAAACATTTACGATATTATGTTTTCTATATACGATAGTACACTTTTAGTCAGAATTACTAAATTTTATAAATATTTTTCATTATTTCAATAATTTCGTCAGTTTTTAAACAATTTTAACATACTTTCTGATTTACGATATTACATTATCTTAATATCGTATTTTTTATTTTTTGCCTAAATTTAATTAAAATTCGTTTATAATTTTATTTATCTTGAAGAAAATATTATAAATTCATAAATATTTTCACCTCAATCAGGTTTTTTTATGTTTAATAAAAGCACACTTTTGGTTTAATTTTGTTTTATTCATGAAAATATTCAGCCAACTCAAAACTACTAAAAAAAACAACAACTTGATTTTTTTGTTGTTGTTGTTCAAATAAATGATTCGTTGTTGTTGTTGTTATTGTTATTGATGCTGTTGTTGTCGTTGTCTCAATACTGTTTATATTCATTCATAAAAAAAAAATGTTGAAAAATTTCATTCATTAATTCCAAAAAGTAAAATATGTTGTTTGCTATACATATATTGTGTGGTATGTTTGAAATAATTTATTCACATTTTATATTTTTGTAGCCAGGAATGTATGTATTTGTTTAAACAATTTGTAAATATTTACGTTATTGATATATATTATTTTTTTTTTTTATAAAATTTACAGAAAAAAAAACACGTCTTGCGTTTTTAGAACACGTTTTCGTTTTTTTTTGGTTTTATTTTTAAATAAATTTTTTTTTGTTGTATGTTGTTTTACTACCAACTCATATGACGTTACTTTTTAAACTGATCAGATCAACAAAAATGTATTGAAATTTTTACAGAATTTTAGTTCTCATAGATACTCAATACTACCAACATTATCATCTTTTATACATGTATTTGAAGTCAGTGAATATTGTTATTGAAAAACTTGAATGAAAACCAATACGTTTAAAGTGTCAGGTTCATTGGTATTGGAGTTTTGTTATTTGTTTTTTTCCTCTCGCTCTCTGTCCTCTCTTTCAAAACATTTGTATGTGTATTTCACAAGTGCTCTTGTTGATGAGTTTCTATCAGTGATGATATTCTCAACTTTGTTTAAATAAAAATATACTTTTTTGAGTATACTGGGTACTAATATAATAATATCACCTTGCTAGGTGATGTGATCCAAGTTATCTATGTCCAGGCTATAAATAAAGAGTCTTCCATCGGGAACGTGCAGCTGCAATATTGTTCAGTTCTTGTAGATTTTTTAAGTTTCCTTGTTGAAATACCGGAAGGTTGTTAACTTTGTCTAAAGTTGAACTGCGCCAAGTGTTACGGGGCCAAGTTGTCTGCTTCATTGAAGATTCTAAACTCGCTGGGTTTTCTGAGGGTATGGCCAATCCATTCGAAGTGTTCGTTCAAATCATAACAAATAGATCAAAAAGTATCAGCAGCAACATTAAAGAAGTAAATTTATCAATGTAAAGTCGCGAAAAAATATTTATTTTCCTATTTGCAGCCACAAGTTATATATTTTTGCTCAGTAAGTGAGAGTATTGCAATCTCTTTATTTTCTAAACTCTTTGGTGATATGGATAACATAGTCCTAGCAAATGCATTCAATTTCTAAACTTCTGCCTCGAAGTGAAGCTGACCCGAACTGGTCTGGCGAAGTCGATCTAGGAGTAGTGTAGTCCGATTTGAGCCCTATTCGCGAATGGAGCTGAAAAAGATGCTTAGCATGTCCACTGACTCTAATATTAAAAGAACCCGTTGTATATTGCCTTCCGGGTCGCTGATTTCGAATCTACCCTCAGTTTTTTTTTTCGAGAAATACATGCTTTTTAAACAGAACAGAGTTTTTCTAGTAAAATATTAGTTGTACCTGTGGTAATTTTTAACACGGTGGGTTTTACAAAAATAGCACTGGTTTGCCAGTTCTATTTTTTTTTGTATGATTGGCAGTTTCTTCCTGTGTACTGAAACGCAACATAAAAATAATAGTTTCGACTTTAGCAAAAAAAATCGTTAAACATTTAGTGTTTCAAAGTTCAAGTCAAAACTGCAAAATGTTTAACTTAAATCTCAATTTGAACTAAAACTTAGTTCAAAACGTGCACAGTTGGATTACTATCAGTTTTCTAAGTTTTATAGCAACTTTTTTTCTATGAGTGTACTACGTGAATTATGAGGTGTTAACATTAACTTCTGTCTGTTACGTTGACATTTTAAATAAATCTTTGTAATTATATCATGGATTCTCATCAAGAATGGTCTGTACGAACGATCCCAGTAGTTTTTGTAATATCTGTGGTGAATAAATGCTTACAAAATTTCTTTTGAGTGTCTCAGATTTCGTAAAACAAGCATTTTTGAAGTGTTTTAGTTTTCCGTTCAAGTCGAGCTGATCTAGAAAAATCACTGTCATATCCGGAATCAGCTG
This sequence comes from Delia radicum, assembly GCA_021234595.1. Taxonomy (NCBI): domain Eukaryota; kingdom Metazoa; phylum Arthropoda; class Insecta; order Diptera; family Anthomyiidae; genus Delia; species Delia radicum. The sequence goes on from CM037853.1 coordinate 68,898,429, forward strand.
CTTCGAGCTATTTTTGCATATTATTATAAGTGCTCCATAGATACCCTTTCAAAACATTTTTTTGAAATTTTTTCTCCGATAACTGCAAATCTGATATATATTTAGAACATTGAAGAAACTAAAATGTGGTTGAAAATAATTGCTCTAAAGTCCACACAACAGCAGTTTTAATGTATATTTTAAATATACATTTATTTTCATTGTTGTTTGAATAGTTTACTTATAAGAATTATTTAGTGGGTGTCAACGAAAATATTTTACAAATTTAAACGCGAATTGTGAAAGTTCTATAAAGGGTAGAATGAAAACGCAAATACTCTTGAAATTTTTGAACATTAGATTTAAAAAACATATAAGACATTTTATTTCTAAAACTTTTTTCATATCAATATTGTACAAAAAAGAATAATTGAAAAAATAAAAGCGGACACTTTTTTAATTTATAACGAGCTTCCAACCTCCGTATATTTACAAAAATAAAGCAAATCAAACATATTAGCTAGGTTGATACTAGTATTTCGATCTAGCTTAATATCTCATCAGAACCCAAAGTTTTAGAAAATGACATTACTAAACTTTGAAGACCAAAAATGTTCTATCTATACCAAATATGGTTTCATATTTCCATGTATTCTTTGGTAAGAACAAAATCCCTGGGAATAAAATGAATTCCATAAATCGGTTTCGGAAGACCAACATTTTCTTAAAATTACAAAATTTTTTTTAAATCTAGTTTTTATTTTTAATGAGATATAACTCAGGAGCTTCTTTATTAATGTGTTGCTTTCTTTGAAAGGGCATAGCGGAGATATAAAATGGGGTGAAAAATTAACGGATTCAAACAAAGCAACATTGTTATTGCTTGAGATAATAAATCTTTGAATAGTTGTTGCGCGCCATCTGATGGAGAGTTGGCAAACTCGCTGAAGCTTTTTAGTTTAAAGTTCGCATCGTTGTTTCACTTCTGAGTTGTTAAGAGCTAAGGAAACACCGAAGAAAATAAAATATTGTGTACAGAATTAATTCTGACATCCAAAAAATAGAATCGATATTTTTTTTCAAAGTTAAATCCCTTTATTGTATCTATATTATTTAGAATTGTGTTTTTTGTGATCGACTTAGTCCAATTGAATTAGTCTTTAATTTGAACTAGTGATCTAGTTCGCGATCTTCAGCTCTTTTCATTCTTTCGCTCTAAAAAGAGGTGTCTAATATGAATAATTTCCAGAAAAATTATTAAACAAACGATCTACCGAACGATTGAACGAAATTGTCAAAGATCGATTGAACTAGAAGAGCCATTGGTCATTGGAAACAATTGCACTAGAAACAGCGCTCACTCAAACGAACTAAACTGCCCAAGTCTACTATTATTGATTACGTCAACGCATTGGTACAAGTACCAAAAAAAAGTGTACCTTTGTACTACCTTTACCATCCCTGACTTCTATTTAAGATACTTTTCTTTTAAGTATGGGATTTACTTTTTTTTTTAAGCACATAGATACTTAAAGGTTTGTCGAAGTTTTGAAGTTGCATTGCATTTTAGATGTATGCTTGCGTATATCTTTGAATGTGTTGGTTACTTATGAATGAAGCAGTTTGAAGTTTACAGCATCTTTTCTCATTAATATGTGCAAGTGTTTTATAATACTCTCTTGAGCTTTGTTGATGTATTAGTTAAAAGATCTTAAGGTGTTTAAATTTTTTTTTTAGATTTTTCTTAAGTATGTATGGGATGTTTCTGTATGGTATATATTTTATCCGTCTACTGTTGTTGTGGTCACTTGTAAGCTTCTTCTTTACTTAATTGTTGTTGCTGTTGTTAAGCTAAGATTTATCGAGCAACAGGGCAAATCGGAATTCTTAACGGATTTATATGTAACTAGCTTAAATATGATATACGTTAATATCTTGTTCGTTCGTTTTTTCAAGAATGTTGAAGATTCTTTTTAACGAGTATTTGTATTAGTATTGGATGCAGCGATGTTCTCTATGTTATTCAGCAATTAAAATGTTGGTCCATCTGCTCAAGCACTGAAAGAACTGAATTATAATCCAAAGTAATCTCAAAAAAACGGATAGGGGAGATCTCCTGAGGCGGACCCTCAGCAGTAGTAAACATTCAGAAAGAAACATAACTGCCTAATCTCAATTTAAGGGTGCAAAAAATGAGTTACAAATTTGATGAAACTTTTTTGTTAATTAAGATATTTTAAATATTTTTTTTGATTGATTTTCATACAATACATATTGTTATTCATACTGTTATTCATCATACGCATCATCATTAATTGCAAAACTCTCATCTCAACTATCCAACAGTTGTTGTAACCTGATTAAATCGTATCTAGATGGAAGATATTTTCGTATAAAACAAGAAGAAGTATATTCAGACTTGAAAGAAATAAAGGCAGGAGTAACTCAAGGAAGCATTTTAGGACCTATCCCATATCTGTTATACGCATGTGATGTACCAGAGTTCGAAAATACAACAATGGCAACGTTTGCCGATGACACAGCAATACTCTCAGTGGCAACAACTGTGGACGAATCCATCCAAAACTTACAAACTGCGCTTGATTTTGTAATAGAATGGACAAAGAAATGAAATTTGAAATTAAACGCAACTAAGTCTTTACATATAGACTTTACAAACAAACCAATAAGGCATATTCCCATCGTAATTTGTTACAGATTTTGTAAGTTTTAATAAATATTTTATTGTTTTTTTTTTTTTTTTAATTACTGTGTTTACATTTTTGTATAACGATTTTTATTTTGTTATAATTAAAATATATCGCATGCTATATTTTTATATATTCCCATCTTAATAGATAATGTAGAATTCCCATATGCAAATTAAGCGAAATATCTTGGCATGACTTTAGATGCAAAATTACGATGAAAGGAGCATATCAAAACTGAAATGGTTAATAAGAAGAAAGTCAACACTATCAATAGAAATCAAACTAATAATATACAATCAAATGCTGAAACCAATATGGACATACGGTGCGCAACTCTGGGGCTGTGCAGCAAAAACTAATATAGATATAATTCAACGTTTTCAAAACAAAGTTTTGAAAAATATCTTCAATACACCATGGTACATCCGCATATATGATCGCCATCGTGACCTGAGTGTGGAAATGGTATCCTCTGTCATTCATAAACTTGCAACAAAACATCATGAAATAATACAAGAACATGTTAACCCGGAAGCATCATCCCTAGCTAATGTAACTGATATGGAGCGCAGGCTCAAACGCACAAAACCATCTGATCTCGTCAGAACCAATGCCGTCCTGTAGTGGCATAACACATCAACACACAATATATTTTTCATCATAAAATATATATGCACACAGAGAATTAAAGTACCAACCGAATTGAAACGTGTATTTTAATGATAATAACTTATAAATTCAGTTAGTACAACGATATTTTCATTAGATTTCTGAATATTTTGGTTGTTGCAACTAAAATTCAGTTGAATTAACCAAATTTTGTTGTGAAAACTAACGTTCAGTAATACAAACCGACTGAAATTCGTAATAACCAAATTTGAGTAGTAGTAACCAAATTTCAGTTGGCAAATAGCTACATTTTTCTCTGTGTGTATATATATATATATTAACCTATGTATTTGATAGAAATTGCTTGTTAGTTTTTATTAAACTAGTTGCAGTAATAAATTAATAAATAAATTATATTCATCATATCAAACAAATATTCGAATATTTGAGATGTACAATATTGAACAAATGTTTTTTACAAAACGAAGCCAAGTTACACGGTTAAACTTTCTGAATGGATAGGAGAACATCTAAATTTTTTTCTAAATTGAATTTTCTATTACACTATAAATAGCTCTGAATTTTTTAAGATATTCTATTTTTTCTTCAAATTTTCCATATTAATACTATTGATGTCTAACTTCGATATACTTATTTTTGGACTGAACAGATGGCTTGGAAAGTCATATATTTTGTGTTCATAATTATTGTTCTGATGGTGAATTGTACTTATTTATTTGCAATTAAATTTACTGAATGACGATAATATTTTAGCTGTTTTGACATAATTCCAAACAATTTTATTTCGATTATTTAAAAATTAATTTATTTGATATTAAAAGAAATTGTGGGAATTAAATCCAAAATATTTTTTTGAAAAAAAATTCAGCAAAAAGAAATGAAAACAAAAATTCAGAAAAAATTATTGAATTCTAATCGAGTTCGGTATTTATGTTGAACAAGAATTTATGTACATTAAAACAAAAAAGATTTGTAAAGTCAGCAAAAAATGTTGGGGGTGCAGCAAAAAATTTTAGTCAGTAGGGTCTTGCTAAAAATTGCTAATATCAGCAAAATCTTATAAAATAATTACATTCAGCAAAAATTTAGCTAACACTTAGTTGATTAAAAATTCTTGCAAAAAGTTAATAAAATTTTTTGCTGAATATTAGTAGACAGAAAAAACTTCAAAAGATTTGTAGTAAAGTTATATTTTAGATAATTTATTTGCTGGAAATCTTAAAAAAAAATTTTGTGATTCTTTTAAAAATAATTTACAAAACGTTGCAAAATATAAAAATGTTCATACTCCCACATTGACGACACGAATTAGTTTAATATCTGAAAATATATAGAAGTAATTCTATATAACATAAACAAAATTATCTTTCAACTAATTACATCAATGGTTGTCGACATATACAACCCCTTTTTTGCACAATGACAAGAGGAAACATACAAAATTACCTAAGTTGCGTATCCTTGTCTTTCGTTTTAGTCTGTCTATTTGAACCTATATTTGTTTGCAATTTGACCACACTACATAAATAAGCACGATAAAGATTAAGTTTACAAATACACATTTAAGCCTGTAAAAAAGGCTGCTTACATGCAAGCAGGTTTGTAAGGGAGTAAGCCCAAAAGAATCCCTTACAAACCTGCTTACAAATGCCATGATTTTTATATGGCGAATTCCCACTTGGAAGCATTACTTTTGGGCTAAATAAGCGCGGATTTTAGCGCTTACAAAAAGCTGTGATTTCATGGCTTTCAGTAATATCATATTTCATGTCTACATTATTACGATTAAAAGTAATAATATGAATATACATAATTTATTTTACATAAAATTCTACAGATATTATTTATTCGTGTTATAATTTCTGACATATAATATAATCATTTTATTTTTTTTACCGCTCACATGCTAGCTCTTCAGAAACAGTTAAATGACTAATTATTTTTTATTACATACTCGAAAATATGAAACACAATCGGAAATCACTGGGGCAAATTGGTACAGATCGTTTATAATACACGATATGAAACTTTCTGCATTACAACCTGTATCCTTATAAGGGATTAGGGTAAGCTGCTTACAACCTGCATCCTGGTTACGGAAAACAGTAAGCTCAAAATTTTTGTTTATTTATTTTTATTCGTTTCCTTTGCTGCTTCTCAGTATTATATAATAGTAAGCATTTACATCAGAGCATTTGTTTTATCCTGTTTATTAAATTTAAATATTTTATGTTGTTGATAGACAATTACTGCGACAAGTCGGTGACAACACAAAATTAAAGTACTTTTAATCCACATATGTATTTACAGTGTTAGAGACCTGTTGTATGAAAAACAGCTACAAAAATCTTCCATGGTTGATTTTTTTATATGTCCTACAATAGTTGTACTTTTTAGTATAATTTTCCTCGTCTCTACTGCATTTTGACATGCTGCGACATCTACTTAATTCTGCGTATATCATTCAATCTGGTTGTCGTCCACAATTTTAATGTGCTTATCAACAAAATTTGTTTAGCAAAATAAATTAGTAAAACATAAGTTCAAATCAGTTAAGTGCTAAATAAGTATAACTGAAATTATATCTGAAAACACAATTTCAGCAAAAATTATGATGTTTTGAGGTAGTGAGATGTTTTGATAGCACAACAAAGAAATCATTCCTGGCCAGTCACGAATCTAGAACCTTCGACCCTTGCAACTTCCCATCACCCAAAAATGCAGTAGGATGGATGGTATGAAAAGAATTAAATCTTCAAAGCTATGCACCATTTCATTAAAACAAACTTCTTAAATTAACACACATTTTTTGTTAAAGACAGTGGTCCATAATGACCCAGATGAAACGCAATGGTTAAAACCACAGCAAAAAAGATAGTTTTTTTTTTAATGAAAATTAACTAAACAGCAAACAAGTTAAAAAAAAAAGTATTAGTAATACATAGATAAAGAAAAAGTAGAAGATGAGCAACAGGAATTAGTTTCCGGTCTGAAAGTAATAAATAGCAATAACTACATATAACAACAACACACGCACTCTACAATTTCCAGTTAATGTTGACAAGAAAAATTTATAGAAATATTACTACAACAACATAAAGAAGATAGAAAACTATTAAATGCATAAAAACCATTTAAACGGACGACACAACGACAACAACACCAAGAACAACAACAACGACAAGAACAACAATTTTAAAATAACACCATCATCATCAGTGTTTTCATTGTAGCAAGACACTTCTTTCTTTTATTATAAGTACCAACAACAACGATAATATAATTTAGTAGAGACAAAAGAGGATGATACTTTAAACAACCAATAAACAAACATTTGAACGGATATAACTAACATAAGACCAACAACAATTATAAGTAAACGAACACACGAACGGAAGGACAACTCAACCAGTGAAACGTTCTTTAGCTATTCGTATGCGTGAATGAATTATGATTTGATTGGTTTTTTATGCAAAAAACTGATTTTATAGTCTAAAATAATAATTAATAACAACTCTTAAACCATTAAAAAAAAAAAAATCTCAATTAAATATTTATAAAACTAAAAAACTCCCAGCCTCACTCGGGGAAAAAGTTTAATCATATTAATGAAATTGTTTCATTATTATTCATCATTATGAAGTTTTCATAAAAATGTATGACAAATGTTGCATACCCTTTCATCCTTTCGTAAATTTAAGTTTTTATCTATCATTGAATATAAAGGGTGATTTTTTAAGAGCTTTTGAATTTGATTAAAAAAAAAACCACATAAAATTTAGAGAAATGTATGAAATCTTTATTTAAGTCTATAGAACGATCTATATAATTCAATGTTTAAAGATGATTTCATGTAAATGTTGACCCCGGCTACGACTCAAAAGGTTCATACGCTGGGTCCAATTTTGGCATACTCTCTCCAACATATCGGCAGGTATCTCACGAATAAATTTTTCAATATTGGCTTCCAGTGCGTCAAGCGTTGCGGGCTTGGCCCTAAAGACATGAGCCTTATCATAGCCCCACAAAAAATAGTCTAAAGGCGTTAAATCGCACGATCTAGGCGGCCAATTGACCGGTGCCAAACTTGAAATAAACTGTTCTCCGAACTCGCCTCTCAAATGGGCCATTGTTTCGCGTGCTGTGAAACCACATGTCACCCAAGTCCAGCTCTTCCATTTTGGGCATCATCGCACGGTAGCGCTCGCCATTCACAGTAACGTTCCAGCCTTCGTCGTCTTTGAAAGAGTACGGTCCAATGATGCCACCGGCCCATAGTCGTCCGGTTCAAAGAGGTAAAAAACAAAGAAAAACATAATATTTTTCTTACTTCTTTACATTTTGTGTATTTAGTTAAAATAAGAAAACATTTTAACTGAATTGTCCTAAAATATAAGAAATCAAAGACCGTGACTTGGTGTTTCTAAAGCAGAGGTTGGTTTTATCGTCTTTTACAAAAACGCAAAACTCTACGACTTGCTCCGGACTTTCTTGGTAGCACTTTTTTTAATGTGATTTGGAATATCTTAGGTTTGTTTTACAATTTGCTGAATTAATAAAACGGTTTTTGATTTTCTTTTTTAACCCATAGTGTGAAACGAAACGTTACGTAGCCTGATGTGCTTTATCATATTTATATATATATGGAGCCATATGTATAATTCAACTTTAAGATTTATTTATATACGACATTTAATGATATAAGAATTAATTATGTAAGATTCCAAATAAAACACAATATTAAGAATTTAGTTTGAGATATGATTATATATGGTCCAATGTCATTAATAATTGCTATTCGTATAATATACAATTATACATAGTTATATATAACCGCATATATGTGCCAGATTTTTTTTAAATTTTATTGTCATGGGATATTTAATACAATTTAATCTCAAAATATATTATTCGGTATACCAAAAATTACTTATCTTTTTGGATCGAATTAGATCTAAATTAATCGCATGTTATATTTTGCTATCTGTCAGGATCTTAAATTAGATATTATTGAATAAATTGAATTTTGAAATAAATTTTGATCTAACTTAATCCAGTAGTATATTTGAGGGATCTAATCGGATATTACGAGATACCCCAATTTTGAGATAAACTTGAATAAGAAAAAATATGGACTGAGATCTGATTTTTTATCGAATGAGATCTGATTTTGTATTTAAGACATAACTTTTTTTTGATTGGCCAGCTTAAGAAACTAAACATGTGCGCAGTTCATATGTTTATATGATTTTTTTTTTATTTATGAATTACTAAATTTATATGCAGCGTAGCCGATTTTGATCAAATTTTAATTTCGATTGAAAAGTATTTTGATGACCTATGTAACAGATTTTAGTTTAAGCACATATATGGACTATTTCGCGATTTACTGCTGATAATACTGATTTTTTACTTTTTTTGGATAAAACTTCAGTTGCCGAAAAATTTGATTGCAACTACGAATGTCTTTCATGAATGTGCAATCATCAAATCTGGCAGCACTGTGTACGAGTGAAACCTTCAGATAGTGTTACTGCAAAATTTTGTATTCCTAATTTTAACATTTAACTTTGTTGCATGTAGATTTTTGTAGTACGCCATGTATATTTGTAAATGCGAGTGTATGTAGATTTGTAAAAATGTTTTTATTAAAAAAAAAAAAAAATATAAAAGCGCGCGCGTTTTTCTTGGATTTATTTTTTTATAAAGTTTTTTATCTTATATTTGTTGTTTATATGGACTTTTGTATGGTGATGTTGTTGATGATGATGACGACGACGACGATGTTGATGATGGCAATGGGTATGAGTATGAATATTGCGCGCACGCGCTTTAAGCACACGCCAAAAATTTAAAACTAAAACGTTTTGTGACCAGCGTCGTTTTTGTATTCTCTTTTATCTGTATTCGCTATGAATATTTAAATACTAGAGAGTTTGATTTGCATTTAAAGTTTGTAGAAAAAAAAAATTATTTGGAATTTTTCCTTCAATTGACCGACTTATATAAAATATGCTGGTTTTAGCTTTTTAAAATATTTTGTAAATATTGAATGCATCTTCAAAACTATAAAAATTTAAGATTGTAGTCGTTAATTAGCCCAAACAATATAATGATAAATTGGCAATTGTGGGGTTTGAAGCGTGTTACGTCAATACTAGGGAATGCATCTATGCATTTTTCTGTTACCGCAATCCCGTGAATTTGGTTCAGGAATACCGGGATTTTTAAGAATACATTTTCAAACAAAAAAGTTATCTATTCTGCATTTTAATGCAGCAATTAACACTTTAAACGAATTTAAAAAGGAAAACAGTATAATAACTACACCGCATCAGTAACATTCACCGTTTATCTTAGACTTCGACCTTAATTTAGACAATGAACGTCTTTTTAGCTCGCTTATACAAAAGTTTGCCATTATATAAATTTGTCCAAAACACTGTTTTTGACTCTTCGAACTCATCGATCAGACTCAGTTGAGTGTTTCTTTCTTTTTGAACTTTAATTTTGTTTTATATTTATTTATTTTTTTGAATCCAATCTGTAGCGTAGAGCACGCTAATATTGACATTCTATCATCAAAATTTTAAAAATGAATTTTTTTTAATCAAACAAGATTTTAAGAAATTGCTGTTATAAAATTTATTTTTCTCAGACTTAAAAAATTTGGAGAAAAACCACAAAGTTAAAATGGAGACTTAATTTTATAAACATTTCTCAGATCGTGTAAGATATTTTGCATACAAAAAATATGATTCAATATGAATAATTTTATAATTTATTTTTCGAGCAGTATCCCGGGAATATCGAGAAGATATCCCGCTTTCCCGGGAAATGAAAAAGTGCAGGGTTTTGCATTCCCTTGTTTCATACCCATTAGTTCTTTAAATTACAAATTTCATTTTCGAATAAAAATGAGTAATTAATTTAATTTTTTTCAAATTTTATTTTAGGTAAAATGTACGCTGTTATTGGTCGACGTCATGGTAAGATTCTGTCTGGAGATTTAACACAAGGCTCTGGTAATTTCTCTGTTATGGCCATACTACCGGTAATTGAGTCATTTAACTTTGCTCAAGAGATACGCAAACAAACATCTGGATTAGCTTGTCCCCAACTAATGTTTAGTCACTGGGAGGTAAGTCTATACTTAATTAAACATAATCTTAATTATAAATAATTAAAATATTACAAATGTCTTTCGAAATATATATGTAATAAAATACAACATCTAATCAGGAGAAGATAGATGCACATAATTAACACAGTTTGATAATCAATTATAATGCCAACAAAACTTGATTGGGTTACATGGTGAAATAAAAAAGTTATAATATTGAGTGAACATCGACTTTTTAAAATTAAAGTAAAATTGTGTAGTTAAAGCCTTTTATATAAAAGCATTTTTATTTTACAAGTTGACGGTAAAAAAGAAGTTGTAAAATGGAATAAATAATAGAAAAGTCATTTTACTGAATCATTCTTCGAGTAAAATTAGTCTTCACAACAAAAAGTTTTTGCCTATAAATTAAAAAAAATTGCACTGTCCATAAAAAACAAGTTATAAAGAAAACAAATATAGCATTTTCTGCCAAAAACTTTTGAAAAGATCAAAAAACTTTCAAATAGGATTTATTTTCGTCGAAAATTAAACGAAGAAAACAAAAGACTTAAGACACAAACTTTAAATATGGTTTGTAATGAAATTTTTAAGAATTATATAAAAATTTAGCCCTAAAACGCGATAGATACAACGGAAGTTTTTAATATCGCAAGATATTTAGAAGAAGACTAATTTCCTTTCAAAGGATTTTCACTTCTTAATAAATTGTTTTGCACTGAAATTCCTCGAAAAATATACAAGTTCTTATACAAATATTTTTATCGTTGCCTACTTTGTCACAATAGGTTTAGGGTACATCTCGAAAATTCTCTAAAGAGAAGTTTTGAACAAAAATTATTTTTCTTATCAATATGTAACTACAACTCAAATTTTTATTTTTTGTGTTTTTATATAAGAAATGTGTCGATTTTCGTCTTTTGAAAAAAGTGTAATTGGGCGAAACCTTACCTAAACTTCAAAATATATTGTTCAAACTTTAGCGCTTTTCTAATAATACTATATGCACTGTTTCTGCCAAATTACATTAAAATCAGAGGGTTAAAGCTTCAATTTAAAGTTTTAGATGTCTATCTTACACACAAAATAATAAAACCACGTTTCAATCACGAAAACCACCGATTCAATAACTTTAATTGCTGAAATTCCGCCAACAACGAAAACTGCTAATTCAATTAGAAATTGATAACTCTTTAATTGAATTTAATCAAAACTCATTTGAAGTGGTAAATAGTATATGCCTTCTCAAAAAGCAAAAAACAATTGGATTAAGCGTTGTTGCCTTACCAAATGTTGTTTTTAGCCTGAAATGTAAAACTTTCAATTTAAACCGGCATGTAATTATCATTTAGTTAGCAGATTTATGTAGACTTATGTGAACAAATTCACACAAAAATTTTCCGAAGTATGCTTTTCTGATAAACGCAGTGTACTTTTGTTTTTTTAAATAACTTTTAATTTATTTTTTTTGTTTAAAAAATGGTATTAAACAAATTCAATTTTATGATAATGTTTTAGAATAAATCAATATTTAGATTTAAACCACTGAAATAAAATTATTAAACTTAATGAAGTAATAAACCTAATGAGAATTGATAGATTCTAATTAAAATGAATTTAAAATATTTATTACTAATACATAAACATTTATAAAAATCAACTACATACAAAAATCAATAACAAAAATGTGAAGCAAATTCCGAATTTGAGCCATTATTTAATTGATTCAAAAAAATTTTAATTTGCAGCTTCTTAAATTTTCAACAAATTGATTTAATTGAAAAAAGTAGGGAAATATTTTTTTCTGTATAAGGGCTTTGAATAGGTCAAAAATTTTTATTAACAATTTAAATCCCATTTATACCAAGATTTCATCAAAAATCCAAGAAATATATTTTCAGTGTATTAGGACATACATAAAGACACACTTATCTTTTCAGTGTAGAAATGACATGCCATTACTTTGCTCACTACCAGTAATGAGACCAGCTGCATTACTTTAATTATTTCGATGCATTACTTCGCATTGATTCGCACCAATATAAAAGCGAACGTAATTCAGCGCCAGATCTGGTGGAAAGTGTTTTAAACAATTACAGCACTCTATGAGAAGAATTCTAAAAAATGCCAATGAACCTTAATTGTGAAAGCTGAGTGTCAAATGAAATTGTTTACATATTGCAACAAGTCAGTCACTTCTACTCCTATTAATGTTAAACATTTCAGAACAATCGTTTAAAGCTCCCTTTTTAGTAATTACGCGGTATTGGATAAGTGAAATAAAATTACTCAAAACTATCATTGTTTGACTTAATGAGTCTTATACAAAATTTTATAATTTGAAACAACTGTGAAAAATTACCATAAGTTCATATTTGGCAATGGCAAGTACTTACAATTGTCAGTACAAATCTCAATATTTTTATATAAGGGATGTCGCGAAAAGACAATGACATATCATTACTAGAGTTTTTCACGGGAATTTCCGGGAAATCCCAACATTTTTTAATTCCAAAATCCCGGTAAATACTCCGGGAACTCCCGGGAATTTTTTCATAATATTATTAGTAAACATAATTTTTCAAAGAGAATAAAATTCGTCCAAACAATTTTCTTGGACGAGTTTTAATGAAACTTTTCACTATACTAATGAAGTGTTCTACACAAAGTGAATTAGAAATTTATTTACTTTGGTGAAAAAGCTTTACAATTTTTGTGAAGCACATTGTAATGAAACTTTTTCATTGAGCGTATGAAATTTTTAATAAATAAAGTGAAATTTTTCATAAAAATGTATGAAAAACTACTTAATGCTTCAAAAACTCTATGATAGCAATGAAATTGCAATCTCAAATTTAAAGTCAGTACAGAACTTAAATCAGTTTTAAGGGTCCTTATTGGTACCACTCGTATGGATATTATTTGATTTGATAACCTTCTGCAGAAATAGTTGGAATGTTGTTCTTGACTTCACTATTAGTAAGCATCGACTTTTGGGTATAAAAATTAATCTCAGCCTACTTGTTAATCATCTTTCGTCTGTTATCAGCCATCTAGTTTAACATTTCGCTACTGAGAGATTTACAATTTCGCTTTTTTTACTAAGATCATTATCGTCACTTCAGTAATTAATTTCATCATAGCTTTATTGAAGATTGTCACTGGAACTCGTAAATTGGAACTTTTTATAGAGCCTATGAAACAGGTTTCATTAAAGTCAATGTTTATGAAATTTTTGTAGAATTAATGAAAATCTTCATACAACTTTTGAATCATTCCGAAAGTGAAGCGATTATAGAATTTATGCAACAGTTGCATAATTTTTTTTTATATTAAGAAGTTCGTTTAATTAATAAAACTCTTCATGAATGTCTTGAAAGTGGCATTGGAGCTAAGCCAATGAATCGCTTCATATGATTTTTTAAACAATTTGCTAGAAGTCCAAAATTAATAAAAGGTTACATTGAGATAATAAAGCACTTTATAAAATATGTTGGGCACTTGAAAATTAAATCTTAAAACTTTGAAATTACGAAATTTTATGAAAAAATAAAAAAATTAAGTCTTTGAAATAATTTCATAGCTATAAATAAAATTTTCTTTAAATTTATGTAAAGATAATTTATGAAATCGAATGAGTTTTTTTAATAAAACTATGAAATTTTATTGTGCAAAATGTCTTAATATTAATAAAATTTCTTGGATATAATGAAATTCTATCAAATTTTTTCATTAATGTCATGAAGGCCAACTCTGTCAGTGTATGAATGGTTTAATAATAAACTAATAATAAACTATAGTAATATGTAATTTTTATTTATAATATTAAAAAATTTAAGATTCCGATTGAAAAAGTTGTAAAAATTTACCAATAAACCGGAGACAATGCGATTTTTATGTAATTTTGCTTGGTCCTGTTAATTAATGTTTTTAAAGGAAACTTTATCAATTAAAAAGACATTTTAATCATTTTCTTTTTGAGCGGGAATTCCCGGGATCCCGACAAACTCAAAAACGAATCCCGTTTTCCCGGAAAAATAAACCCCCTAATCATTACTAAAAACCTTACTAAAGATTAATAAATGTGGTTACCTATAAGCTTACTATTCTGGACAAAAATAATGAGTCTAACAATAATTTAAAAATTGAAATAAATTTAATAAAAAAAAATTTTTTAACTAAAATTTTCCCACACGTTATTTGAACGAGGGTCTTCAAGTTGTCAGTCATCCGCTCTACTATGAGCTATCTCGACATGCTATACTTGATAGATAATAACATAAACCACTTGCTTGCACAAAATGTCATTGCTTTCCAAATTACAACAAATCAGAAATAAGGAGTTATACAAGGTGGCGCAAAAGTAATCCTCCTATCAGAAAATGCTATAAATTTTGCGATTGGCCCCTAATGTCAGTTCTGTTTTGACATTTGTGTAGTAAACACATGCGAAATACACGTTAATAAACAATGTTACACTGATCCAGAACGCGGAATATTGGTGACTATTTATTTGACCAATAATCGGTCGGTGACTTTGGCACAACGTGAATTTCGTCGCAGATTTCCTGGCCGTCCAATGCCTACTGGTGAAACACTGCGACGTTTAGCCGCTCGCCTCGAAGAGACTGGCACAACACGAGATGCTGCCAGGCGTGGCAGACCCCGGAGTAACCGTTCTGCAGAGAATATTGCTGCTGTAGCCGAGGATATCATGGAGCGCCGTCGACATCGACCAGACGACGTGCCACGCAAATGGGTATCAATTGACGGTCTTTTCAGCGAATTTTGGTACAAGATTTGAAGATGTTTCCGTACAAAGTCCAGACGGTGCATCAGCTGTTAGCTGCTGACCGCCAATCGCGTGTAACATACGCTCAAGCCATCCTTAATCACCACCAAGAGGAAGATGATTTTTTATCAAAAATAATCATGAGTGATGAGGCCCATTTCCATCTTAGCGGGTACGTAAATAAGCAAAATTTACGCTTCTGGGGCACTGAAAATCCGCGTGTAACCCACGAAGAGCCATTACACCCGCTCAAAGTCACTGTATGGTGTGCTGTTTTCGCTGGAGAAGTCATCGAAACTTTTTTCTTCGAAGACGTCGCGGCCCAAACGGTTACTGTGAATGGTGAGCGCTACAGAGCAATGATCAACGAGTTCTTTTTGCCGCAACTTTCCCGGGCGCCTAATCTCCCGTTTTGGCGATTTGCACTGGCCAGGAAGATCGCCTGATTTGACCGCTCCAGACTTGTTTTTGTGGGGCTTTTTGAAGTCGCGGGTTTATGTCAACAAGCCTCAGACTCTTGCAGCTCTTAAAGACAATATCCGTCAAGAATGTGAGGACCTATCGCCGGAAGTTTTGGCCAAAGTGATGGAAAATGCCATAAAAAGGGCTCAAATGACAATCAACTGTGGCGGCGGCCATTTACATGACATCATATTCTCGACTTGATGTAAAAAAAATTAAAATACCAAATCAAAATAATCCACAAGAAGAATCAAAGTTTTTCATTTTTTTTTTTAAATTACAGCCAAAAAACATCGGAAGGTTATTTTTGCGCCACCTTGTATAAGTACTTAAGAGAGTTGAAAAAATAATGAGTCCAAAAATGGATTTTAAAAAATGTGTAGCTCATTATTTTATATTTAAAATAATTATAAAAATATGTAATTATTGGTAACGTATTATTTTTTGTATTAAAATAATGGGGAAAATAACTAGTTATTGGTATAAAATTATTTTTTTGCATTCAATTAATGCATAGAGTAAGCTGGTGTCATTACTGATAGCCAGAAAAACAATGACATGTCATTACAGTTTCTACACTGGGTATGTAAGCATGGTTGTTCCAATTATGTTTGTATAATTGAGAACTTTCTTTATGCTTTATTATCGTCATATAATTAAATTTGACATAGAAAAAGATTTAAAAATGGTCAAAATGTTAAAACAAATCCTGGAAATTTCGATAACTGCACATTTCACAGTTGCAAGTATATGCACCCAAATTATGTGCATACACAAAAAAAAAAATAAAAATTTAAGATAATTCATACACTCAAAAAAATGTATAAATTTTTGCTCAGTGTAGAAGAAAAATATTTTGTTGTGTATTTTAACATCGGATCCAATAATAAAACTCGCCGAAACATGCTTTTGTGTGCGTTAGGTAATGTTGTAATTGTTAAAGTTTCACACTTAGTGGTAAAAAAACGGTAAATAGAGTCAAACTGCAACAGGCTATAAAATTTACAATCGAGCCTAGTTTTCAAAACTCTTCGGGGTTGTTGATCTATTTTCATTTCCCGTTGGACTGTTGCCACAGTCTGATTTGACTTTTTTTCCAATAGCATAGGAAATAATGGTGTTACGATTTAAAATTTTCAATCACTCAGGGAAAAAAGTTTCATAAATCCTTTATTATCAATTATTCATCATATTTCATAAATCGTTTATCATCAATTATTCATCATGTTAATGAATTTTTCATGAATATGATGAAAAGTTTGATTGTTCATTTCATTTATAACTTTCATAAACTTTGTGAATAAAAACATTTGATTTTTATTGAAATTTTTTATTTCCTTTTTAAATTTAGAAAATATGATTAATACCATACCTGGGAATTTTTAATTGGTGTTATAATTTAATTGGCATTACTTGTAGTCAATGACAATGCCAAAGCATTACATTACCATTCCAATGACAATGAAAATTTTTTTAATTGGCATTGAGTAGACAAATGGCAATGAAATGCATAAAGTCTGTTAAAAGCATTGGCATTGAACAATGCCAATTAAAACAAAATTTAATTTTCATTGTTTTAACCAATTGTAATGGCAAAAAATTTGATTACCATTGACATCAAGTAATGCCAATTAAATCGTCAATTAATTGATCCATTCAATTAACTAGTGCCAAGTATGATTTATACTACATTTAGCCTAAAACCGAAAACTAGTTGTTTTTGAAAACTACTTGCAATTACTTGTCAAATTCAATACATATTTTTAATCAAAACCCACAAGTTTTCAAAAACTAATCACTTTTGGTTGTAAAAAAAAGAAGTATTAGACTTTTTAAAACTCAAAAACTACTGGAAATTATTTGAAATTCTGATGTGTTCTTGATTTTAGATATAATTTTTTAAATATAATATGAATCGCTTCATAATATTTATGAAAAATTTCATTAAATTTTATGAAACTTTCATAAAAATTTATTAAACTGATTCATCCTGTTTATGACATATTTAATAAAATGTATGAAGCATTTCATAAAATGTTATGAAACATTTCAACAACAATTTGCTCTTTTATGAAACAGCTTCATCATATTTATGAAGTGTTACATTGTTCGAAAATCAATGATGTTTTAAAGGACTTCATAAATATATTAAAAAGTTTTTTCCTGGAGTGTAGGAAAAACATTGAGTTTTAAATCAATTATGGATCATCGCGACATGTTATTGGTGGTATTTAGCAAATTAAAATTCAATAAACATTTTCTGATGTAGCGTACAGCAAATTCGTTCTTAGCCAAACACTAGAAATTCCTTTTTCACTTTTATATATTTGTTTGTGGTTAAGTTCAACGTGTGTCTCGGGATGTTGTGGTTTTGAATTAGTCAATTTTCGTGTTTTTATAGTTCCTCCGACCATCTTTTATTTTATATTGTTAATGTTGAGATGCCAAAATAAGAGGAAGTCTTATAAAAACAAAGTTAGCAACAGTTGCTATGTTTTTGGTGCTCAGATTTTTGTTTGTGACTTTTGGTAATCAACCATGCTTGGGCCATTTTAGTACAAAGATAACTTAAATGAAATGAGAAAAAGACATCGCATGTTGTTGCCAAAAAAAAAAAAAAAAAAAAAAACAAAAAGTTGTTAAAATGTTCTTAAGTTTGGTTTTTTTTTTTTTTGTCAAAAGTTTATGGCTTTTGATTCCTTTTTTGTTTTCGTTTTATTCCTCATAAAAGTTCGTTTATGAAAGTTTTAAAAGTTGCGTTTTATATATTTTTGTTTTTTTTTGTATATTTACAATGACCTTGTGTATGTTGTTTGTTTGTTCGTTTTTTTTGTGATTTCCTGTTGAATTTTCAAGTTTTTTTTTTTTTTATTAGTAAATTTCGGTATTTTGTTGACTTTTCAAATGAATTTGTTTTCAATTTTCATTCTATTGGCAACTATCAATCATTTTTGTTGTTGTATTTGTTGTTAGTATCTTCAATTAGTATTTGTTATTGCTTTTTTTTTTTTGCTGAGTCTCTTGTTGTTATGAGAAAACTTCCGGCCATTATCTTCTGTTGTAGTTTTTTTTGTATTATTATGTATTTAGTTTCTCAATAGAATTGTAAAATACTCGATGACAGATTTGTCAAACCTGCTATGATTTGGAGGCACAAAACTATGGAGCTATCAGTTTTTCCCTGGCTTATATCTCGATCTTGTTCATATGATCTGCTTTAGTATAGACTAGGGGTGCGGATCCCGAAATTTCTCAGAAAATTCCGGGATTTTCATATGTTTAATTTGCCTATTTTATTACTTTTTGTGCATATGACACACCCTATTAAACAACAAAAACAAAATAAAGAAATAAAACATAAACGCCCGTATTCATAAAAAATCTTAATTTAGATTTCAAATACATTTTAGTTAATACATATTTTAGGCCTTAAAACTGTATTCATAAACGAATATTAGCTTAAAACACCTATTTCAAACCTTGCGTAAAAGTTAATATTCGTTTATGAATACTGTTTTAAGGCCAAAATTTGTGTGTTTCAGTAAAATGTATTTAAAATCATGTTTAATATCTTTTTGAATACCGGGGAAAATGTTTACAGTAGTCCCCGCTTTAATGCGCAATCAAAAATGCAGAGTTTTCAGCTCATTTAGTGGGGAAATCATTTATCCTAAAACTTGGATAAATGCGCAGTAACGCATTTAGGAAAATATTGCATAATTGCGTGAAATTAAATTATTTTTCTTTACACAGAAAAAATTATAAACCCAAAATATCTAATTAAAGATTTGATTTGAATTAAATTAAATTAAATTAAATTTGTGTCTAAACAAATATTTAATTGAATCAATTAATATTTTAATTCACTTTTAAATATATAAATAAATATTTCATTTTAGACGTAATTCTCAAATTATTTTTTCATACACTGTAGCTTAAATAAAAAAGTTTCAGTATAAAATACCAAATGCATTCGAAGTTTACAAACAAAACAAGCAGACACACACACAAACATACAAACAGAGGCAGCATTAACAAAAACACACATACCAACGTATCGTTTACGCACTTTTTTGTGAGTATCATATTTTTTTTTTTGGTAGAAGTTATTTATAACTTTTTTCCCTTTTAATTTTCAATAAAAGTTTTAATTGATATTATCATTGCCGTGATAGGTGCGAAATCAGTTAAAATATTAATTGATTCAATAAATTGTTTAATTGAAACCCGTTTTTAATTTTTTCTGTGTAATTATAAACTTTTTTTTACCTATTTTGTTAAAAAAATATATTTTTTTTGTATTTAATGAAATTTTTGCTTCGTTTTTTGAGTTTTAGTAAAATTAAAAATATGGATTTTATGGATTTTTTAGTATAAAAACCATTTATGGTAACCTAATCGCTACGGATATCGGTAAGGGTAAAGCTATTTTCTTTTATTTCGATAATGGTATTTTAAGGAAAATGATATTTCAGTTATTTCGGTAACGGTTTTTTAGCGTTAACGGTATTTTACTTATTTAGGTAACGGTCTTTTAGAGGTATTGTTATTTCAGTTATTTCGTTAAAGTTATTTTAAGGATAACGGATTTACAGTTATTTCGATAACGGTATTTTAAGGGTAACGTTATTTTAGTTGTTCAGGTAATGTCAATACACAGACATTTTTTTTAGCTCTATTATGCAAGAATTGCAATGACTGGCGATTATTTTTTCTGATCTTGTCCGATTATTTCAGTAACGATGTTTTGAGGATAACGCTATTTAAATTATTTCAGTAACGGCATTTTAGCGATATTTAAGTTATTTTAATAACGGTATTTTAAGGGTATTGGTATTCTAGTTGTATCGGTAACGGTATTTTACGGATAACGGTATTTCCATTATTTCGGTAATGGTATTTTAGGGATAACGAGAGTCAGTTTAAAATGTTTTGAATCGATAACGATATTTGAGCGGTATTGCCTGCCATCTCTATTAAAAACTAATATTTGTAAAACGCATCTGACTTTACTAATATAACTCAGCCTAAGTGAATCATTTAAGCGGGTAACGCATTTAAGCGGGAATCATTTAGACGGAATTATGTCCATGCATTTTGTATGAATAATATATTTGCCAGCACTTTTTGCGCATTTAAACGGGTAACGCACTAAATCGGGGCGCATTTTAGCGGGAACTACTGTATTTACCTTTCTAAATTTAAAAAATTATAATTCTGCAATGAAAATGAAAAAATTTAATAATTTAAATACAGTACAAGTTTGATATAATTTTTATTACAAATAAAAATTATGTTTTTTAATTAAAATTATTCAATACTCTATATTTCTTTATTAGGATATTGTAATAACAAATAATATATAGGTATTTTTGTTTTTAAATTTATTATTTGACCCTTTGAGGAATGTGTTGATAGATCTATTTCGGGAATTTTCTAGGTTCCCATCATCAGAACACGTTTTGATATAGAGTATGGCCTCGAACTTGAATAATTTTCATTTTAATACAGTGTTATTTTCACATCATATAAATAGTCGCAATTAATTTTTAATTAATATACATTTGACAGATTTTAATTTTCGAAATGTTAAGGTTAAGAAGAAGATTCAATGTTTTTCTCTAAAAATTATAAACACTATTAATTTTTAAATCAGACTAGACTAGTTTCTGCCTCTTTTTATGGACAGGCGACATCAGTGATTTTCCATTTAAATTGTATTATTATTTGTGTATTTATAATTGTCAGATTGTGTCTATATAATAAATTTTTCAACAACCTGCGGCTGTAGGAATCAATCCTGCGCTCTTCTTACATTACAAACGTAACAATACCAAGTCATGACCGTTTAACGATCTCACCCAAGTATGGCCTCGAATGTAATGCAGCTAAATTGCAGTTTTCTTTCCTATTAGCTTTTCTGTTATTGTATATTATACTCAGAAGTGATCAGCACTAACATACACAAATATTCTATTTTTAGATTTTTGTTTATTTTTCTAATTTTTATTTTCATTGCACAATTAAAGGTCGAAAAAACATAATTTTTATTTTAAATAAAAATTATATCAAAATTATAATTCAGCTTTTATAATATTTCACAAAAGTTGACGAGTCCCAGGAGGGGGACGAAACTGCGGCAGTCTGGTGTATCCCTTGTGTCCGTAAAATTTTTCAATAAAAATGTTTTCTTCTTCTTCTTCCTGTAAAGAGACTAACTAAAGAAATATTCTACAGTAATTAATATAAAAAATTAATTACGATTGTCATTATCTGACGGTTGCAAAACACTTTCTAACATAAAATTTGAATAAAACTTGCTTAACGGCGACTCAATCTCTAACCTACACTTGGTATCCAACTATTGTATGTGAATAAAGCGCATCATAAAACGTGATAATTACTTGTGAAAAAGAGATAGGATTGAGAAGAAAAAGCATTCTAGTTGAGAAATGAATTGTGCATTGGTATTAGCTAATTCTGTCTCTTCTGATCAAAACAATACTTGTGTGTACGTAGTGTGACCAAACTCCAATTTAGTCGCAGTCAACGCTGTGTCGATCGTGGCTCAACTCGTTAAGAGGTGAGATTACGATGCATAGCTTGATGCTAAGACCGTGAGTTCAAATCACAGTACGACACCAAAAAAATAAAAAAAAAAAGTTTTTCATATAGAGCAAAATTAACAATATAAAATGCTTTGTTCAATTGACACATAAATTAACCACTGACGAGTCCCAGGAGGGGGACGAAACTGCGGCAGTCTGGTGTATCCCTTGTGTCCGTAAAATTTTTCAATAAAAATGTTTTCTTCTTCTTCTTCCTGTAAAGAGACTAACTAAAGTTAGTAAATCTAATTTAAATCAATTTAATTGGTTGAAATAAAATTGAATAACTAAATATTTAATATGTAATGAATTCCCTTTTAAAGAAAAATTGGAATCATTTATTAATCTTCCGAAATGACTAATTAAAATACTTTTAAATTAATACACTGATAAGTATTATTACCTGTTTTTTTTTAAGATTATTACTAAATTTCTTTCATATATCGTTAACTCATTAAAGACACGTCATAGATCTGCCAGACATTTTGCTACCAAACTGTACAGAAAAACATAATATTTTTGTGACTTATTTGCAAACAAAGTTGAAACTTTGACAGAATATAAATCATATACGGCTAAAGGTATTCAAAATTAATTTAATGGCCTGTTTCTCGATTTCGAAAGAATGCTGATTTGGGTTTCTCTAACTAAATTTCTATGCGAACGATGACTTAAAGTGCAAGTCGAATGAAAACGTAACAGTTTTCATACAAAATTTGGTTTCTCTATTTCGAACGAGTTGTCAACAGTGCAAACGTAGATGTCGAAACCAGTCACTTGTTTTTTTGATTTCGAGTAACAAAATATTTTCAAAAAAAATATATTATTCATTCCATTAGAAAACGCAAAAAATCTGAACACGGGTCCTCTGATTTTTTTTATTTTTTGTACATGAATACTCTATGGTCCCATTTGTACATTTCCTTTTTCAGATCTCCAAACTTGTAAAAACTCGTGATTTTATGCACGTTTTTAGTTCTCATAAATATCAAAAAAATGATAAAAGCACTTCACTTTGAAGTGCCATAACTTTTTAATTGTATATCGCATGTTATTAATTTAAACGATATTTGGAAGATGCACTTGTCTACTTTATAACTGGATTTTTTAAACAAAATGATTGCTAAAAAAAATGCATACTTAATGCAAATGCAGTTTTCTAATGCATTTTTCAAAACTTTCTACCCCTACGATTTTCAAAAAAAAAAAAAAAATACAGTTTACTAAAATATGGAATATTAGCTAATTATAAAAATACTGATTTTTATGGAACAAACATGTCTTTTATTTTTAATGATTTAAAAAAAAAAAAATTATTACATTTTTATGAAGCATTTTTAGCATTTTTATCAAATTTATGAAAAATTGCGAGTTTTTTACAAATTTCGAGATCTGAAAAAGGCTTTGTGCAAGTGCATGTACAAAATATAAAAAATCGGAGAACCTAAAAAAAAATCCTCATTTTTCAATGTTCATTGCTGGAATGAATGATATAATACAAAATTAACTGAAAACGCTGGTGTACTTTTTTGATTTATTACTTTTTCTTTTATTTTGTTTTATTTATTTATTTATTTGTCATATACAACTGATCACTGTTAACCCTCTAACCGGCCTAAGCTTTTTTGGATTGAAATTTATATCACTTGTTCGGCACGAGAAATAAAGAATATTTTGTTCTAGCGAAATTTTTTTCGTTGCCTATTTTCGGCGATATGGGTCAAAATAGGTTTAGAGGCTATCTCATAAACTAAGCTATTAAATTTAAAAAGTTAAGGCATAAATTATTCTTCTTACAAAGATATAACAACAGTCCAAAAATTAGTCCTTTTTTGCTTTTAGATAAAAGATATGGCGATTTTCGTTTTTCGAAAAACTCGAAATTGACGAAAACGCACCTTAACTTTAATATATATTGACGAAACTTTGAAGATTTGATAGTGTTACCAAATATAATATTTCTGCCAAATTTCATAAAAATCCGTCTACTCGTTTTCAAGTTAAGATGATGTCCTTTATAGGTATCCTTTTACAATCCTGTATGTCCTTGGACCAAACTTAGAGCATTTTCCAAAAGTTTAAGCTTTAATCTTCCTTTGTGTGGAATATGAATGGTTTTATGTTAACAGAAATGTGTTTTAAGGACTTTTCAAAATTGTGGTTATTTCAAAATATTTATTTTTTGAAATTACCGAAAACTTTAACTATAACGCTTTCTCGCTTCCAAACGGTTGCATGTACACAAAACATTACTTCGCAAAATATGTGGCTAACTTCGTTCTCTATCGATATAGCTTACAGTTTTTATAATAAAACACTTTGTTGACGAACTTATGGCCAATTGAAAATACACCGTCTAGAGCCGGTCTTGCCGGTTAGAGGGTTAAGTAATGTCGTATTTTTCTTCAAACAATTTAGTAGTATTTTTGGTATTTTTAAAGGAAATTGTAATAGAAGTTTAAACTATCCGGTCTGGTACCGCTATGATTTGTAAATACGTAAAACACAAAAATTGACACACGTAAGTATAGGCAAACGATAGCTTTCGAAATAGAGAAACCCAAATTGATTCAAATTCGAGTGACTAGCTTGAGTTCGCTTAGGTTTTCGTTCGAGATCGTGGAACAGGTCATTATTATTTTAATTTTGTATAAATTTGTGAACAAATCTTTATTAAAAAATATATGACATAAAAATTTATTTTAATTAACCGTTAACTCTTCTACCGTACTATATCGTCACTTTGTTTATAAAATCTATTGTTGTGTTAACATTTTAAAACTACTTTATGTCATTTAATTCTAATGATAGTTTTTTTTAATGTTACCTGAAATTTATTTTTTTTTTTTGACTATTTGGTAATAACGTAATGTAATACATAAGAGTTGTTAAATAGTCTAAAATCTATTACATAAAATATACAAAAATTATAATTAACTTTCAAATGCGATGTATAGACTTAAGGTAGACTCTGTAACACTTAAGGTGCCCATACACTATGCAATAATATTGAAAATAATATTGCCAGTATTATTGTCATTTTGCCCTACACAGCGCAATAAGACGTACAATGCTTCTGCACAAAATATGGCACCACTGGTTTGTTTTGTTGTGGATGGAAATAAAAGTTGCACAATCTGGCCAACACTCTATAAAACCTTTTTCCAATTTATTGTTTGCGCAATAACTATCAAACCCGTTTTGATTTTTTCCAATATATTGTACAACTTTCCAATATGACATACACACTGGTAATATTTTGCACAATAGCAAAAGTTGCACAATAATATTGCGTAGTGTATGGGGTACCTTTAAAAAATCTTGTAAAATCATACAATAAATGAAACAAATTTTTATTTTAACCACAATTAACATAAGTTAAGCATATAATTTGATTTATTAGTGTCAACGTAGTTAATTTAAAACTAAATCAACATGAACACACTCACACACACATCGTTGGGTAGAAGGGGGAGCATTCGCCAGAGGGGCGCAAACGGCATCGCCTGTGTTTTTTGAGCAGTTCAAAAAATTTGTGCAAGTATATATATTCGGTGATAACTTTTTTAATTGGTGTATGGAAAATTTATCTTGCAGTATGATGTTCCAAAAAGATTTAGAAAAGTGTAAAAAAGTTATGATGGTTTTGTCGAAGTGGTTGCACATTTAGAACATTTTTCAACTTGTAAGCCATAGCACATTCTCCGGGAATATTTCCGGCGGTGTTTATTCACAATCGGTAGTCATGCACAAAAGACAAAAAATACAGTAAAATCTACCTATTATGGACTCTCCTAATGGTTACAACTCTCCTTAATAAATAGTTTTGGTGAAACGGAATCACCACTTTTTTATTCATGATGATGATGTAATTATGTACAAATAATTTCAAAAATCGGTCACTTTTTAAGATTATTTTAGCTCATGCACTTCTGGATTGTGTCTCATGTGGTGGGTAAGTTTAGTCGTTTTAGGTAACTTTGAAAACCAGTAAAAATATAATAATAGTCATTGGAATAATAGTAACTTAAGCATTCAAGTGAAAGCTAAGATGTGTAAATTTTAAGATTAAAAAGCATTTTTCCTAAAAGTTTATTGGTTTTGTAGCGACAGCGTTTCAAATAGATAAGATGCGAATGCTCCCCAGTCAACCCTACAATCATTTGATTACAGGGAATGTATTAACCAAAGTGTCAACATCAGAATAGCAATAAAAACACGCTTACAGCCTACAGAATTTGTTTGGTTTTGTATGTGCTTATAACATGTAACACCCCACCTGTCCTACACTTAACAATCGAACAACCTACAACATAAGTTTAAGCCATTTTGTTTATAGCAGAGGTGATCACAGAAAATATCTAAACTTCACATCCAAGAGCTAATTTTGATTATCCCTTCAAAGTTATTTAAAAAGAGTTTCCGAGTGAACAGTTCTGCTAGAAAACGTATTTGCCCGGTATTTAATATTTTGAAGCATTATATGGCCTACTTCGGAAATTTTCGACACCTATTGAAACTGACTTTAGACGGCTCTTATTGTCAAGGTTTTATGAATTGAGAGGAACGATGTACAGGGTTATGGACAGCATATACTTAAAAGCTACGACGTGCAAAGTTTTACGTTGAAACGTCTTTCTCAAAAGAATTGATGGCCTAAATGGCCAAAAAATCATAAAATTGACTTGCAACTTACAAGAGTTTTTTATTTATCTTATTTTTTGCTCATAGTTTTTAACTTTCAGATCCAAAACCAATGCAAAATGGACTCAACAGACTTGATACATTCACTAAGAAAGTGAAAAAATGTATGGTGGTTTTCAAGTGAAATCAAAATTTTACGATTTTTAAACTTTCGCAGTTTCTTCTATAGGGTTTTTGCGCCGTTTAATGAAATTGAGTTTTGAGAAGAGTCTTTGAAAAATGGTGTAATTTTATATAGTTTGAGGTATACCAAGTTAATGTCAGCGCACCAATAACGGGATACGAACATCGCAAATTTATAAGGAAATTTTGTACATTTTTTGAAAATGTATGTTTTTGCGGCTGACATTCACAATTATATTTGAAATTGACTAGCATATTGCGTAAACTGAGCTACTTTGTAAACAGCTCCTCCGAGTCAAATAAGCATTTTAAGAATTTTAAGAATTTTGTGAAATTTAATTATTTTGTTTCGCATGTTTTTATTAAAAAACATGACTTGAGAACATGGTTTGGTATCTAGAGTGAATCCTTACGACAGACTAAATTTATAAAGTGCAAAAAAAAAAATATTTGTTTTTGTCATTCATAGCGGTACAACGGCATTTTTTTCCCAACACATTTCGCTTTGTGACAGCTAAAGCGCTGTATCAATTCCTACAAAACCTACTTCAAATTAAATATTTTAATGCTAAAATAGAAATGACTTCAACAAATTCTAACGACTTCAAATTTTATGAAGCAAACAAAATTTTCATAACCTGAAAATGCATCCTTGTATTTTTAATTTTTCGAATTTGAAAGTGTTTAATATGATTTCCCGCAACTACGTAACCACAAACCCAACTAAATATCATTTAACCGCAAAAATTTTGTTTTTCCAAAATAATCGGGGTTTTATTTTTAAGTTCTAATGTATGACAAAATATATATTTGAGTGCATTTTTCATTTTTGGCGCAATTTAATGAGAAAGAAAGAAAGTTAAAAGAAATTGATGTAGCTTTTAATTAATCTAAGCATACTCAGTATTTTTAATATTTTGTATATGCTTAAAACTTAAAGCCGCTATAAATTCACTTAAATCAAAACAATATTATTAAAGTTATATGAACCTTCATTTGTTAAAATCGGTTGAAAATTGACAAAGTTATGGTTCTTTTTCTATATTTAAAGAGTGGCTTTTGGTTTTTTCTAATGCATTAGTAGGAAGGAGGAAGGAGGAAGAATCAAAATTCTGTATACATGGAAAAAGTACCATAACTTTGCAAATTTTCAACCGATTTTAACAAATGAAAGCTCATTTTACTTATAAAAAGAAGAAAGCTAAAAAAACTGAAAATTTTAATTATTTTCAATTTATAACGAGCTTTCAACCTCCGTATACTTACAAAAATAAAGCATATGAAACATATTAGCTAGGTTGATACTAGTATTTCGATCTGGCTAAAGATCTCATCAGAACCCGAAGTTTTAGAAAAGTTAGAGCCTCCATAATAGGCAGAACTTTAACAAAAAACCTATTAATAATCAATTTTGCTCCATTCTTGTCTTCTTAGTAATCAACCACGTGGTTAGGTCTTTTCCTAACAAGCATCATGACGTTACTAAACTTTGAAGACCAAAAATGTTCTATTTATATAAAAAAATTTTAGTTTGTATTCTGGCTCAAGTAATATTTTTTACAGTTACATTAGTTTTTTGTTTTTATATACATCGAGATTAGTTTTATGTTATTTTCAATTTATAACTAGCTTTCAACCTCCGTATACTTACAAAAATAAAGCAAATCAAACATATTAGCTAGGTTGATATGTACTAGTATTTCGATCTGGCTTCGATCATAACCCAAAGTTTTAGAAAAGTTAGAGCCTCCATAATAGGCAGAACTTTAACAAAAAACCTATTAATAATCAATTTTGCTCCATTCTTGTCTTCTTAGTAATCAAGCACGTGGTTAGGTCTTTTCCTAACAAGCATCATGACGTTACTAAACTTTGAAGACCGAAATTAATTTAATTATTATACACAAGGTCAATTGTCAATTTTCAACCGATTTTAACAGATGATAGCTCATTTTACTGATAAAAACACGAACTTTAAGAAACGTGTTGTTTTAAAAGAAGATTCGAAAAAAACACTCGTAGAAGTTGAAAAAGTTTAAAAAAAACTTTAAAATTGAATTATTAGAGTTCGACACAAAAATTTGATTTTAGGATATCATCCCTTTTTTACGGTTTTTGCATCAGTAAAGAAAATTGCGTTATTATTTTTTTTTTTTTAATTTCAACTCCTTCCACTGGCGTGAGGTGGCCAAAAGCGTTTATTTAGGGTCCCCTTTTCTAGAGAGCAAAAACGGGATACTTTATATGAAATTTGAACCTGACATTCGATTCTACGCCAAAAATTATTTTAAAAAAACTTTTTACCTTGAAAAAGTTTTTTGATCTAAGAAAAATACCACAAAAATTTTCGATATATCGTGGTCTGTTAAAAAGTTGTTAATCAATAAAATATTGCAGTTTAGTAAAGACAACATTTTGAAGACTTAATAACTTTTAACTGGGTTACCATAAAGTGAATATTTTTGCACCATTTTTCGCCGCTAAAAATGCTCTTTGATTGTCTGTAATAAAAAAATACTTAATGGGTTTTTTGAAAAAATTTGAATTTTTCCGACCACTCCATTTCCTAAATGATACACTTTAAAAATCGAGGAAAAAGTTTTTCAAAATAATTTTTAGTGTAGGTGAATAGAAATTTTATATAAATACAGCAATTTTTGCTCTGCAAGAAAAGGGCCCCAAGGCGCCAGTTTAAGGAGTTGTAATTTAAAAAAAAATAATGAAATTTTTTTTTTCTGATGCCAAAACATTTTAAAAAGTGATGATATCCCAAAAACAAAGAAACTTTATGCTTTTCTGGCGAACTCTAACCCAGTAAAATAGTAATACCCAAATCACAGGTTGCAGAACAACTTATAGTGTATTATTACAGATTCTTATTTCTGTACTGCAACCGATTCTTTTTATATGAAGTTTGTCCTATTTGCAATAGGTTCTTTACCTCCAAACTAGAGCATATTGCTTTGGAACCGGTTCTCGAACCAGTTATAAAACTGTTTCTGGGACAGTGAAACCTTACATTTTGACTCACAGTAATCTGTTCTAGAATCGGTTCCATTAAACCGATGGTAAAAGAAGCTGTTATAGAACAGGTGCAATGGTAATCTGTGTTAAAAAATTTTTCTAGGAATATTTATATTAATAATAATGAAAATATATATATTTGGAATGACCAGGTTAATTTTGTTTTAAATATCGTTCAAAAACTCAAAATCGTGACTAAGTTACAAATGTTTAAATGAGGCAGTCTCAAATAATACTTTTTTGCCGTTATCTCGATAATTTAAGGATATATTGCAGCTTTTGGTATTGTAATACACTCAGCCAGACTTACAACCTACACTAGGTGACTTGAAAAGTGATTGCAATTTTTTATTTTATGTAGCACCGTGTAATTTTTTCTAAAAGTTTATTGGTTTAGTAAAGACTGCGTTTCAAACAGATAAGTGGCGAATGCTCCCCAGTCAACCCTACAATAATTTGATTACAAGGAATGCATTAACCAAAATGTAAACATCAGAATAAGAATAAAAACACGCTTACAACCCACAAAATTTGTTTGGTTTAGTATGTGTTTAATAAATGTAACACCCCACCAGTCCTACACTTTGCAATCGAACAACCCACAACATCAGTTTAAGCCATTTTGATTTTATTAGAGGTGCTCACAGAGAATATCTTAACTTATTTTCACTCCCCTTCAGAATGTCCGATCGAACAGTTCTGCCAGAAGACATATTTGGGCGGTATTAAATATGAGATCGAAATAAAAACCGACACACATTTGCACTTAAAACGGCTTTTGTAAACGATATTGAACAGTTTACTTTAAGAAGGTTCTCAGATTATGTGTTTTTTAAGCGATCAGCTCATTATTTCGCTTACAAAAGGAATCTGAACAAAAAGGGAGTAATAGATATCTTAACATCCTAATTTTCAAAACAAAAAAGTGAAAGTATTGCGAACTTAT
This sequence comes from Delia radicum, assembly GCA_021234595.1. Lineage (NCBI taxonomy): Eukaryota > Metazoa > Arthropoda > Insecta > Diptera > Anthomyiidae > Delia > Delia radicum. Next base: position 68,929,531 of record CM037853.1, read on the forward strand.
TTTCTAGCCTTCATCAATAATTTAAATATAATCTGTTCTGAGTTCTGGAAATTTTTATTGCGAGAAATTGAAGAATATTTTGAAAAAACGTTGCTTTAGGTTATTTAAGTAACAATTGTTTCTGGGTTTGTCTTGGGACACATCAGATGATGTCTTAACTGCGACAAGTGGCCCCTTCCTATTGCAACGCCATATTAAAGTGACCGTTCCCTTTCAAATAAAAAATCCAACCACGGACCGGTGCCCACCACCTTAAGGCCTATCCTGCGTGTCAGCTATGATCGGTATATTTAAAATTTATCTAAATTGAGAAAAATTTAAAACCGCCCACCCCGCCCGTTCTTTAATGCTCTATTCATATCATTTCTGCCAATACAGTAAGTTTGACATCAATTCGACATATTTTTTGGCTGTTGGCTTGTAAAGCATCATATTCCGATAGTCAACCAAACTGTGAATACCCTAAGTACTAAATGATGTTGACTATGCATGTAGCATAATTAACTTAACAAAACCACATTTTAATAAACATTTACAATAACGTTACGAAGAGTGAAACAAAAGTACGTCACACTATCACCTGACAGCTAAATAGTTACTTTTGACAATTAAAACAGTTATACGCTCATTTTAACAATAACAACAACTAGACTTGTAGATAAATAAAAAAGCATGAAAAAATAATTGAAAATTAAAAAAAAGAACAATACAGGTAAGGAAATAAGTATATGGTACAAAGTGAAGACGTGTCGTTATTTTTAATATTATTGAACAAGGCCTCAATTTAAACAATTTTCTTGGCTATCCAAACTTTTGTCGCAAACTCTTTGCGTCAAAATTATTATATCTGAATGTGAAATAAGTACAGTAAGCCTTAATTTAAATTTGTGTATTATTTATTTTTGAATTAATTATTTAATATGGTAATAAATTTTTGATCTTTTTATATAAAATTGAGCATTAAATGGTAAGTTTACAAAATATATGATATTTTAATTACAAACCTCATTTAACGGTACTTTTTCTAGAAAAACATCAAATTTAGAGCGAAATTTAAATAGACGAAGCTCTAAACTTTTAATTTCTTTGTTTAAGGAGTTGAAGAAAAATTAATGGGTTTGTCATTTTTTAAGTATAGTTAATTATGGGGAATAAGAAAACATATTTTTTTTTTTAATTCAATTATAAATGTGGAATTTGCAAGCAGATAACTAAATTTTACACCACACATGTCCCCAGACAAAAAAAAAAGTTACTGAAGCGTATTTAAACTGAGGAATACTAAATAAATATTTTGAATACTTTACTTCACAGATATGCACAAGCAAATTGCATTCAAATTCTGCAAAATAAAAACACCCAGAAAACAGTCTCAGTTGTGGCCACCGATTTTTTTATTTTATTTTTTTTTTTCGAAAGGGGATAGTAGAGAGGTGAAAGATGGAGAAAGATACAGGGTTTCAAACATGGCAACTCTGTAATTGCGGGAGATGATAAGTCTTAGAACAGTTGTTGTTCGCCACTTGATGGAGAGTTGTCGAACTTATTGAAGCTTTTTAGTTCATAACCCTGGTTCATTATTTTACTTCGGTGGGGTTAAGTGATATAGGAACATCGAAGACGGGCGCTGCGATACATATGAGGTATAGAAAACTTATATATTTTATTTTTCGAAATTATTGTGGTCGTCACCGGGAATCACACCCATCTGTGTAACAGTCCAACGCGCTAACCATTACACCACGTCGTGAAAGCTAATATTTAGTTGCCTAACCCAATAAAACAACAATTACGTTCCACAAAGTTTTATTGAATTTAAAAACCTTTTTTAATTTTTCGGGTATTGAACCGTGGCCTTTAGATTAATAGTCCTCTGTCCCACTGATTGCAACAAGATAACTTTTAATTTTCATTGTCTTATTTGCTATTTAAACATTTTAATATTTTATTTTAATTTAAAAAAAAAAAAACTTTTTGTTACTGTGTTTTCCAAGATTTGAACTCGGAAGTTCGAAGTACAAGTCAAACTCTACCCGCTACACTACAAACAATAATAAACGTTTAGTGTTAAAATTGAATTTAAATATTTTGTTAGGAAAACAGACAATGTCTCAAATTCGTTTACTATTACCAATCATTAGTTGCTTCTATAAACAATACAATCCACAATTCGGTTGGTACTTCTGAACCTCTAATTTAGTGGCATATTTGATTGCGAATACTGTATTTACAATAACCACTTTTTATTATCGACAATTTTTTAAAACATTTGATAGATGGTACCAATTCTCTTGTATTATCATAAAATAAATAGTTGCTTCTACCGCACACAATTACTAACTGAATTTTATTTGAAAATGCCAATAATTAGATAAATCGATTACTTTTTAGTTCCTTTTCAATCTTTTTAATTTCCAGTGCAGAATTTTTGCTTTATAAATCGATTATTGGTAGTTTCAAATAAAATAACGTCCTATCAAATAAATTTTAATGGTTTTGACCGAATTCCAACCAATCCCCTTTTTCTGGGGTGAAGCATACCAAAATGTTGACCTTTACAAGATATCACGTAATAAGTGCATAACAGCAATCATTTGCGCAAAATCTTTATTTTTTATATATTAAAAATATTTTTTATGGCAGTATTATGCTAATTACGATATATCTTGAAATTTCGGTATTTTAAGTCATGATTTTGCATAATCAGTATATTTTTAGTCTGTTAAGAAAATACCCTAACCACGTGCTTCAATACTAAGAACACAAGAATGGAGCTAAATTAATGATTAATAGGTTTTTTGTTAAAGTTCTGCCTATTATAGAGGCTCTAACTTTTCTAAAACTTCGGGTTCTGATGAGATCTTTAGCCAGATCGAAATACTAGTATCAACCTAGCTTATATGTTTGATTTGCTTTATTTCTGTAAATATACGGAGGTTGAAAGCTCGTTATAAATTAAAAATAACGTAAAATGTTTATTTATTAAATAAAAAATGTCTTCCTCCGTTAATTTAATGCCGACTTTATCTACTGACAGGTCCTTACATGTTTCATTTCGTGGATTAATACATAAACATTGTACGGTTTTTTGTTTAACAAAAACAAATGATCTTGAAATTGAATAATTTTATTCACTTCATAATTTATAAGGGATTTATAGAAAACCCTAAAATTTACGTCAAATATAAATATTTTTCATGTCGCAAATCCCTTAAATTTATTTGTATTTAGTCCTAAAGACTACAAGGAGTCATAATAAAATAAATTTTCTATAATTTATCTTAAGTTTTTCGAAATTTGATGGTAGTAATAACTTTATGCCATCTTGTACCTTATAATTATTTCACATAGAATATTTTTTTTTTCTCCATTAAGTATAAAAAACTATAGAATGTTTAAAGTAATTCATAAAAATTATTATTAAGGCTTACTATAGAAACTATTTTATATAAAGGTCCCAGTTAAATATAATTGGTTCAAAAATATTAGAAGTAAACACTTGTGCCATATGGTTATTTCGTTACATGTAGTGTTTGTTGTTAAAGTTGTAGTTGATGGTTACAAAACTCAACCATGTGTAGGTGGAGTTGTCACGTGCTTTACAAACGTACACATTTGTATGTCTCGTTGTAGCAACATGCAATATAATATTCTATTTACAAAGGGCACACTTATTTCAATTGTACTTAATAACAAATAAGAAAAAAAAAACAAAAAAAAGTTACTTTAATAATAGTTTCACGGTACGCTGCTTGTCGGAAGAGGATTTAACGCAACTTCGAGCTCATATATATATTAGTTCTCATTTAGTGAGTAAACTAGTTTATATGAATGTTTGATGTTTTGCATGGGATTGTTACCTCTTTCAAAACGTGTTCTGATGATGGGAACCTAGAAAGTTCCCGACATAGATCTATCAACACATTCCTGAAAGGGTCAAATGATAAATTTGAAAACAAAAACTCTATAGATTATTTGTTAGAACAATATCCTAATAGAGTATGGCCTCGGACTTGAATAATTTTCATTTTCATTGCAAAGTGCGAACGCTAAAAATGTTTTGCTTGATTATGTACCCATATACCCACTACATCTCAGACCAATTTAGCTATCAAAATCTTCGATCAAGAACTTTTTGCAAAAATCTGATAAGTAATTTTTAAGATAATTCCTATAAACTTTCTAACTTTGAAGACCCGGCCTCTTTAAAAGGGAAGTGACCACCAACAAAAAAAAACACCATTTAACTCTGCGCGGAGTTTTTATTGACAGCACAATTTTGCGGTTATTTTGGTTGATTTTGGTTGATTTTATTTATTCAAAAGGTTCAATTGACAACCCATGTTTTTCACAGTTATAATTAGGGCAAGGAATTTAATGCAAATATAGCATTATAAAATGTATGAAAACTCTTCGCAAAAAGCAATGCTCTAAAACATGAAAACGAAAAGTCTTTTGGTATATTTGTTTTTTGAAGCTTTTCAATAGACCACATTCTAACGCTCTTCCTTGGTTCAGCAAGATTTTTGTAAATGTAAACATGATTTTAATTAAATCTAAGTAACAAATTTATCCAAACTTTATTGGTATTTAAAATATACTTAAAAGAAATAAAAAAAAAAAAAATATGCACTAAAAAGAAAAAAATATTCGTTAAAAAGCTCAAAATATGAATTTAAAGTAAAAAAAATGCAAAAACATGCACTTTTGCCAACATATGCAAAAGTATGCAATTACAAATCGCTGCCAGTTTGTTCTAAAGTTGTAAGTAAGTATCGAGAAAAAACTTGCATTTGCATGAAATTTCTTGCCTACGAACAAGTTCGAAGGATTTGTATAAACAAATCCTGCTCGCAATAAATTTTGCTGTCAGTCAAATAATCAATGATGTTTTGGTCAGGCAATCAAAGTTCTGTTGTAACAGTTAAATTACTTACTTAGGCCCAGTTTTTGGGATGTCAGTTAAACTTGACTTAGTTAAACCGATAATGAGTTTTGTATGGCGTTTCAAAGTTAATTAACAAAAATTTGTGGAAATCACTTCATCTTGTTTAGAATTTTTGTCTTTATTATAATTAAACAGAATAAACCACATTTCAGAAGCAATAGTCGGTCCATTTCAAAAGATTTTACTCCGATTTTAAAAAAATTGGATATGCGAAAAAGGGGACAAAACAAAAGCATGTCTGCCTTCCCAGCAAAAATTTGTTGTCTTCTATGATTCTTTGGAAGTTTTTCTGCCTAAACAACTTCTTGTGAGTTATTTAGCCTTAAAATATTCCTGGGAAGTTGTGTTGCAGCATTGAAAGAATGATTCCGTCCTATGAGAAGCCAATGTTAAATTCATCGATGAAAATGCTCGATTAGAATCATTCCTTGGCAGAACAGTTTTTCTGGGCTTAAGTTTTTGAAAGTGGGATAAAAATTTAATTTTTGGATATTTTTTGAGCTTGTTCCAAAGAAAAGGAATACTATAAATATAAGGGAATGTTCCCTGGATATATGGAAAAATCTAAGTGGAATATTCCAAATTCCACTTAGATATTAAATTGTTAGAAAACGAAATAAAATTCGTAATGTAATAAAATAATAAAATGTTTTCTGTATCATTTTAAATTGCTTAAGGGGTGACCATTAGGGTGTCCCATTCAAAAAAAAAATTTTGAGGATCATTCTTAATTTGAATACTCATAAGGCTAAGAATTTTTGAGAATTTTTTCAGATTTTTCGGAGGTGGTTTAGAGGTCGCGCAAATCGATTTTTTACCAAAAATCTAGCTTTTTGGGCTTTTTTTGAATTTTGCTTGAAAATTGTTAAAAAATCGGTATTTCTTCAGCTTCTGAGTCAATATTCTTAAAGAAAATTTTCCGATCTTTAATTTTATGTGCATAAATAATAAGTTTCGGCAATGATTTTGCACATTTTGACAATTTAATAACGGTTTTTCGTAAATTTTCAACAAATATGGAAAATAATGCTTTATAACTTTTAAAATTCGTATAAAGACTAAAAAAACGAATGATGCAGTTTAATAGATTATTAAGTTTTAAATTAATTAGCTGAAAAAAAAAATGAATTTTCTCTCACCGTTCTCGAGTTATACCCTTTTAAAGCTTTGTACACATTGTATGAAATGTATAATACTATAAGGTGTGAACTAGGTTTGCATTGGTTTAAGCTTTAAATAATTGGATTTAGAAAATGTTTTTACAAATAAAATAATAGTTACTTACCACTCATACATTACAATTATATTAAAAACAAAGAAAAATAGATTTGTTATAAATCATTTATTAGTGTTCTTGCGATGCTGCTCTACCCCCTGCAGTAAACTCTGAAAGTCTGTTTCAGAAGTTGTGATATTGATATAACTATTAGCCAAGGCCACACCACGTTCTGCGACATCATTTACAACTTGCAATTGTTGAACTTTGTGTTTTGCTTCCTGAAATGATTTGTTGTTTTCCCATTTTTCTGGATCCGTTTGTAGAAAATCAGTAAATGTTGCAAGCTTCAAAAAAAGTTAGGCTGGCTTTTGTAATAAAACACTGATGTGTTTATTTTCAATCATGTCTTCTGTTAAATTTCCTTTCACTAATTCGTTGTTATTACTTGGTTCATGTAGGTTTCTAAGCATTAAACGCAAAGTTTTGGTATCTATACGTTCATCAAAAAACGATAAGGCAGCCAACTTCTCGTAAAGGTACCACTGATGACCCAGAAAGGCTTTCAGAGTCTCGCATGCAACTTTTTCATTAAAGCGTTTGTAATCATACAATTGTTTCAAAAGTCTAAGGCCATTGAGAGGAGCGTATCGGCGACACTGGCATAGGTACCAATTTTTAATATATACTCTTAAAATAAATGAGGTAAACTTCAGCAAGGCATCAATTTTTGAATTTTGAATGAAAGGTTGTAGCTGGTTTCGAAAAATACATATTTTTAGAGAGTATATAATTTTCATCACCCAGCGAGCTCGGCTAATGGCTCAGTTGCAGCATTTCATTATAATCTTCCCTTGGTTGCATATTCTCCAGCTGCTAATTACCGGAAGAGGGCTCTAGCATTAAAGCTTTTATCTCAAGCCATAAAATTTATCTCAATCTCAATCAAGCGTCTTCCACTTATTAGTTTACAAAAATTTTAATTGTATTGTGACTTGTTATCTCTAAACCTATAGACTATCTGCCAAAAATAGGGTTGTAGTTCCCCCAAATCCAATAAATCATGAAATTTGGTTCGAGCCATATCAGTGCCACCTAGTGATAACGGCTTTTTGGCTACTTTTTTTGCTGTCCACAACTTGACAACACTTAAAACTAAGCTTTGACATACAATAAATAAATTTTCAAATCTCATAATCTAAAGTTTACAACAAATCGGATGCCCAAATCTTATAGTACTAAAAATTTCATACAATGGGTGCAAAGCTTTAAAAGGGTATAACTCGAGAACGGTAAAAGAAAATTATATTATTTTTTCCGCTAATTTATTTAAAACTTCATAATCTTTTAAACTGCATCATTAGTTTTTTAGTATTCATACAAATTTTAAAAGTTATAAAGCATTCTTTTTCATATTTGTTGAAAATTTACAAAAACTGTTATATAATGTATTAAAATGTGCAAAATCCCTGACGAAACTTATTACTTATGCACATAAAATTAAAGATCGGAAAATTTTCTTTAAGAATATTTACTCAGAAGCCGAAAAATTACCGATTTTTTAGCAATTTTCAAGAATAATTCAATAAAAGCCCAAAAAGCTCGATTTTTGGTACAAAATCGGTTTGCGCGACCTCTAAACCACTTCCGAAAAATCTGATAAAATTCTCAAAAATACTTAACCTTATGAGTATCCAAATTAGGAAAGATCTTCCGAGAAAATCCAAATTTTTATTTTTTTTGGGACAACCTAGTGACCATAGGCAATGCTAACATTTTTAATTGCGCTAAACAAACTATATTGTTTTATTGTTGTCAAACACATTGAAGAATTATTCGTAATCGACAAGAACAGTAAAATTGATAAATCATTTAAAAAGATTGAAACTTGGAAAAAAATATAAATATATCTCAAAGGTCCGCTTTAGGGAACATAACAAATATTTATTTTTTAGTTCCATTGAAATTGTAAATAAAATTCTTACCGTTGACAAAAATCCGGCTTTTAAAATTCTTTAAAACTAGTTTGTTATTCAATTTTTTTTTATTTCCGAAAATGTTGCCTGTCGAAGTTTGGAGGTTACGACAAATATCTTCATATTAAATTATATTTTTAGTAGTGACAGCAAATATTCCGTTGTCTCATTCTATATTATATTTCACTGAAATAATACTAGGATAAACAAAATTTGATTGCAACTAAACATTTTCTTGGATTTTTCTGGTAGTGATACGTGGCCTTTGTAATACTGATTGCACCACAACAACTTTTATTTTCTTTGCCTTAGTTACTGTTTCAACATGTGAACATTTTATTTTAATTAAAAAAACATTTGGTATTTGTCTTTTCCGGGATTTGAGCTTGAAAGTTTGGAGTGGTTAACTTGAGTTTGAATATTTTGTTCGTCAGTAACATTTTTGCTGGGAGGATCCTTGCATATCAGCGAAAAAGCAGCTAAATTAAAATTTTGCTTAATTTACTAATTCTTTTTTGGTGATGGTAGCAAATTTTCTGCAAGGATCCTCTCAGCAAAAATGTTGCTGACTTTTCAACCTTTTTTTTGCAGTTTATTTGTAGTTACATCTTTTGAATATCCAAATTTTTTTTTTTAATTTTGTAGATGGTACCAATATGTTTGCATTATCACTAGGGCTTTTGCTTTCCCGGACTTTTTCATATCCCGGGACAGCGGGATTTTTTTCGAATTTCCCGCGATTCAGGGATTTCCCTTTCAATAAAAATTAAGTAAGTTTTACATAATTTATGTTTGAAAAATTAGAGTTTTGTTAGAAAACAATCTATTAAACCGAAACACGCGATATAACAACACAAGAACTGTCAAACACTTTTTTTAAAAAGCTAAAATTAGTAATCCTGGAAGAATATTTTTGGAATTCAATCCAATAACGCATATTTATTTGCTTCATCTATCGGTTTTCGGGTTAAATCAAACTTTCAATAAAAATTCAGTATTTATTTTAGATATTTTTTCGATTCCAAATTTAAAGTTTTACTGCCGTATGCATAGAAATTTTGTTGAATTTCATAACAGTCGCAGTACGCAGAAAACTACTCCATTTTCTTTATTAATATTAAAATTTTGCTATATTCTATTAACAAACAAAAAATTAATAAAAATTGATTCGCCAGTTTGTCCATGTTACAATTTTGAAAAATTGTCTACATAGCGCCATTGTTTATAAAAAATTCTCAAAAATCGCGAAATGCAGATAGATTGTATATTAGAGATTGATAGATATTTGCTTTATCAATAAATTAAAAATTATGAATTTAAAAAATCTTATCCCATTAAGTTCACACAAACCGCCAAAGTTTGAATTTAAATGTTGAATACAACCGCTACACAGAAAACCAAATTCATACTATTTTGGCATTTTTCGAATGTACTAATAAAAGAAGAGCGTTTTCGTTAATTTTATGGGCCCAGTCATAAATTATTATGTTTAAAAAAGCAAATCGTTATCTATGAAAAAGTTCATATATATTACTTAATATTTAAGAAAAAGTTCATAAAAATTTGACAATGTATGAATTCTTAATACTTATGAATTTGTTCATAAATGCGTGTATTTGCAACTTTATTTATGTATTGCATGATTTGTATAATTGTTCGTTACCCAATGTAGTTTTTTATAGTTGGAATTTAATCTTATAGAGACACCATTATCTCTTTCTTACAAATTTCGTTAACAATTTCACACGAAATTGATGAGTGGTATAAAATGGGTTAAAATATGTTGTGCAGTAATTTTAGTCCACTAATTCGACTTTAAAAAAGGTGATATTAATTGATTTCAAGAAAATTCACTTTATGCGGAAGGTTTTTGATTCAAAATACTGCCCATCATGTGGCGATAGGTCTAAATTTTGCAGGAATAAAGTAATAACCCTAGTGTGCATTCAAGTTGAAACTTGTTTAAAATAGTAATAGCGGCAATTAAACTCGATGATAGTAGACAGTTTTGGCATATTCATGCAACAACACAAAAAAAAACGAAAGGTCCTCTTTAGGGAATAGGCAGTAATAGGGAACATTTCCTGAATATAATTTTCTAAAAAGTTTAACCTTATAGCGGGTAAGGCTACCCCTGGGCAGTCTTCTTAAAATTTACCACAAATGCATTAAATAAGCGTTTTATACTTAGAAATTAATATATTCCGATAGGAGACTACGTTTGCTAAATATTTTGCGAAGAAATTTTTCATGTGCCGTCCACGGTTTGGAAGCGAGAAAGCTTCAAAATCAAAATTTCGTAAAATTTCAAAAACTAATTACTTTTGAATAAAAATAGTTTTCAAAAATCTAAAAAGCCAATTTAAGTTGACTTTATAATAAAATATAAGTAAGATTGAAGCTTTATCTTTAATATTAAGTCCTTACTTTAGTCCAAGGACTCACAGGATTTTAGCAAGATTCCTCTAAAGGACATCGTCTTAACTTATAAAATAATAGACGGATTTTTATGAGATTTTCCAGAAAGAAGACATTCGGTATTAATAGCAAAGCGTTGAAGTTTGAACAATATAAATTGAAGTTTAGATACTTTTTCGCCTAATTTCGCTATATCCAAAAAGCGAAAATCGCGATATCTTCTTAAATAGGAGCAGAAAATAAATGGTTTTACGAGCGTGGTTATATCTTGGCAAGAGAACTATTTGTTGTCTAAAACTTCTGTTTTATATGCTTTAGTTTTCAAAATGCACACTAAAATATTTTGGCTCATATCGCCTAAATTAGGCAACGATAAACAATTTTTTTGAAGAATTTATTATTTGTTTTCCGAGTGGAGCACATGGTATGAATTTCGTTGCAAAACATCGTTTGCCAGTTAGAGGGTTAAAACAACTTTGAAAATTTGTTGAACCCCTTAAACTATGTTTATTAATAACAGTTTCTCCATTGAAATCTGACTTTACTTGTATGTTTTTGCAAAACTGCATGAATTTTTATATATATGTTTATTTTTTTTTTTGCTTAAAATCATTTTTAAAATCTCAAAAATATCCTTTTTAAATAGCAATTGCCCTAATTTTTATTTCTACCTGAATAAGTAAAAACTTTTTTAACACAACAATGAAATAACAACGAAAAATTGAAGAGGAGTTGACATATGTTTGCAGTGTCTGTCTGATGCACTTAATTGCTGCAGTAAGTACGTTTACTTGTACCCATCATAATGTTTTATTTAAATTTTGTTTTTTTTTTATCTTTCCAACCAGACTGATTTTTGTTAAAAATATAAGATTTTTGATTTGTTTGCAAATCTGTTTAATTTAATTTTTTTTCATATGTTTCCTCGTTTTATTTTTTGGGTTTAACCACTTGTCTGATATTTTGTAATCTATACTCTCTAACCTGTGCCTGCTGCTTGAGCTCATCTTTAAAGTGCCAAATGGTCAACAAGTGTTCATGTTGATATATTTTTTTTTACTACCAGCCGTCTTCTGTCTATAAATAAAAAAAAAAATTTGTGTTCTGAATTGTGTTCCCTTTTTAGCCTCGAAGTAACCTTAGACATAAAATCTGTGTAGAGTTGAATTCTTGTTTTTAATTATAATTTTAGAAACTTCTCATATTTCATAAAGATAAATTAGACTTAATGTTTTTAAGGTGACCAGATGTTATGTTAAAAAATTTGCTATAGGAGGGTCTAGTAGAAACTATTTACAGTAGTCGCTCGGTTATATGAATATCCAGTTATGTAAACTTCCAGAATAGTGAACAAAAAAATTTAAACACAGGAGGTTCTAAAGAGTGAACACAGCCTATCTCTTTTATGTGAACAGCTTTCAACCGTTGATTTTTTTAAATGTTTGTCTTATTCGAAGTATGTTTTTACCCGAAATATGTGAAGAACCTGCAACCGTTGATTTTTTTTTAATGTTTTGAGTGTTGAGTTGTTGAGTTTTGAGTGATTGTCTTTTGAGGACAAGGCACTACAGAAATCCCTTGAAGTAAAAAAAAGTAGAAAAAAATATAACCGACTACTTTCATGTACATTAATTATTAAAAAACTTATTAAAAATAAAAACTTAATGTAATAAAAATCATTTGAATTACTTATTTTATATTCTCTCGATTATGTGAACAGGCTCTGTTTGAATTAGTTCATATAACCGGGCGACTAATGTATATACACAGGACGACACTTTGAAAGATTAGATTAGAGATTAGAAAATATTTTAAATTCTTCCATTTAGGGTTGTCATTTATTCCGGTTTTTATTTTACTCGAATAAACGAGCAAAGTATTTTTAATTGAACGATCAAACAATTAATTTTTAAAACTTTTTCGAATAACCGAAGGAATAAAAATAATTAAAAAATACATAAATAGTATTTTACCCTATCATCTCAAAGTTTTATGAATTCCCGATTAAAAAAAATTTATATGGATTTTTATGTAGTCATATCATTTTCTATGTGACACTGTATGGAATCTTATTAAATTTCATCTGAAATATGGGCCATATAATGGCTATAGATCTGTTCTGAGGCAATTAGATAAATGGCCAGTACAATGTTTTCCGAATTATGGCCCGATAGATTTGTATTAAATTGTATCAATTTTGTATATAATTGTATCAGTGCATATCTAAACTGATACAAATAGATACAAACAACTAGATACAAACCAGATATTATTGTTTCTGTATTTTGACCTGATATAATTGTATATGATTTTATGTAAACTGATACACCTAAATATTATTAGATCCGAGTTTTAGGCGGGTAAACTTGCACTAAATGTTACATTTTTGTATATGATTGTAAAAAAATATACACAATTTCATACAAATATATGATTATACTATCATATCCGTTAAGTCCATAAAAAATATTAAGAAAAGCATAACTTTTTGCGGTTTTACGGCATAGATCTTTTTTACGATTTAATGCACGTTAGCGTGTCCCCAGAATATACAATTTAACCTAATAGTGCTCAAACGAAGAATATTATCTAGTTTATTATGGAAAAAAAAAACACAAAGAAAAATGGAGATTACTTATTGTTCGCTACTCGTATGTTTTAGATTTTTTAACAAAATTGAGCTCAAGTTTGGTAATACTGAGCATATTTCTGGAAATATATTTATAAAATTTCCATAGAGTAATTTGCGTGCACTACATCTATCAATTTAAAACACGTAATAAATAAAATTACTTGTGTCAAACTAAATGATGCTGTGGTGTTTTTTTTTCCTCATAATATGCTCAGCATTAAATTAAAGCCGTGATGAATGACATACGACTGGAGATGGTTAATACATTTTATGATCTTGGTGTTTTGTTGGACAGACGCTTAGATTTTCGAAATCATATTTCAAAGACAATCAATAAAGCGACAGGTGTGCTGGGATTTATCAAACGCTGGGCAAACGAGTTTTCCGATCCTTACACAACAAAGCAGCTATTTACTACACTAGTCAGGCCAATTCTTGAATATGGATCTGTTTTATGGGATCCTTTCTACAATGTGCATTCTAATTCCATTGAATCCGTTCAAACGCAATTTCTTATATTTTGCCTTCGTGGACTTGGCTGGAATCCTGCTATACAACTCTGGAATCCTGCTATACAGCTCTTATAAAGCTTCCTACACTTCAAAGTCGTCGTAAAATGCTAAATGTAACATTTTTGCTAAACTTGATTAGAGGTGATTTGCATTCTGATTTCCTTATATGTAAAATCAATATAAATACTCCTCATCGTTCATCAAGATATTATCAATTCCTTGCCGTTAAATATTTTCGCACAAACTATGCTAACTCCGATCCATTTCGCCGCATCTGTACTGAATTTAATCAATTTTATCATATCATCGATTTTCAAAAGAGTCTGGAGACAGTAAAAAGAGACATTATTCTTTTCCTTAATAAATAAAATCTTGTTGTCAATCAAATTTTTGTAAATATATTAATTCAAATTTGTTTCTGTTTTACATTAATTATTATTATTTTTGTTATTATGTTAGTCTGTAAGGATTGAATTTCCATAGACTTAAATAAATAAATAAAATAAAAATAAAATAAAAATATGAAGGGCTTATTTTGGATTCTTTACTCATAAACGCCTATTTTCCTTTTTGAGTTTTATAAACGGTTATATTCCTTGCCCTAGTTATTATATATAAATGTGATTAGTGTTATATCTAATTATATATGTATGCGTACATAATTAGATTAACCATATATAATTGTATATGTCATATGCGATTATATATTGGTCGATATGCAATTAGATGTTAATATATTATGTGGCATGGTATTAAAACATTTAAAGGAAAACATTTTTAAAACATAAATAAACAGACAAGAATGGAGCAAAAGTGATGATTAATAGGTTTTTGTTAAAGTTCTGCCTATTATGGAGGCTCTAGCTTTTCTAAAACTTTTGGTTCTGTTGAGATTTTTAGCCAGATCAAAATATAAGTATCAACCTAGCTAATATGTTTGGTTTGCTTTATTTTTGTAAATATGCGGAGGTTGAAAGCTCGTTATAAATTCAAAATAACATACAAATAATCTCGATGTATATAAAAACAAAAAACTAATAAAACTGTAATGAACATATGTTATTTTTAATTTATATATTTATAAAAATAAAGCAAATCAAACACATTAGCTAGGTTGATTTTAGTATTTTATTTCGATTTGGCTAAATATCTCATCAGAACCCGAAGTTTTAGAAAAGCAAAAGCCTCCATCATAGGCAGAGCTTTAGCAAAAAAAACTAGTAATCATAAAGTTTACTCCATTCTTCTCTACTGAAGTAATCGAGAACGTTGCTAGGGTCTTTTCCTAAGAAGCATGTGTGTGTGTGTATTCAAATATATTATATTAGCATGCAATAACATGTATATTTATATAAAATAATGCAATGAATATATGTAAACGTTTTTACTCGGGTTATGGCATCAATTTGAATATTTCCCACAGCAATACCAATTCTTAAATGCAATAATTTTAGGCTAAAGTAACACGATAACATTTCTCAAACTTACGCTATTTGGCATTATCTCGTGATGAAAAAATTACGGTTTATAGCTTTAGTAATACCGACTTGTTAAGCTCTAATTTTAGTTATCATAGAAATTACATAAATGGAATTTACATTTTAAGTGCTATCGTTTAAAATAACAATATTTTTCAAGTTTTGTATAGTATAAACTTTAAAAATCATGCTACGATATATTTCAACGATATCACTTTATCTGTGAATTCCTTCATATTGGTTGCTTGAATGTCAAATCATATATCTTTACCCATTATTAAAGAGTCCTTATCGTGGAAAACGATAAATAAAAGTTTTAAAAACGATAAATAAAAGTTTTAAAATTTCAGTTATTTCTTCAATAGAGTTTTGATTTTATTGTGTTGTTATCATATTTTATATACATTTTCAAATTTTATATACATTTTCAACATTTGTTATAGGGAGTTTAGAGTTAAAAGTTAATCTGTTTAAAAGTGCATTCATTAACTGCATATGTTTTCACTGAAATTATTAGTCATTAAAAGCAAACCACAAAAATAACTGACAAGCAAAGACCACTGATAGGTTCCTTTCGATTGCCATAAAATAAATAATTGTACTTTTTAGTTGCCCAATTGTACTTTTCAAGTAAACGTAATTTTGCCACCAAGAGCATCTTAGGGTTAATTTAGTTTAGAATATTCCTGTGTGTATTAAAATAACGGCTATAACTAGGTTTTGTAATTAAAAAGAGTTCAATTAAAGTTGTTCAAATGTACACTAAGGATATTATGTAGGTAGCAATAGTAGTCCAAAAAATTACTAACAATTGTAGTGAAAATGAACCACATATGTTAGTAAAAAATAAACATAAATGTTTATTTATTTTGAAAACAAATGACCTTAGAAGCCCACTTTAGATATTTCTAAAAATCTTAACACATAAATGTGTTTTATTTTTTGAAATAACAAAAAATGGCTGTAAAAAATTAATGTAAAATCATAAAACAGTCATTTGATGTGGTTTGGTTTTTTAAATGAACTACAAGATTAGTAAAAAACAAAATTTGTTCTACAAATGACTGACATTTACATTAAAAATAAAGAAACTGTATTACAATCCAAACAACTACATATTTTTAAAGCATAAGTTCCCTGAGTGTATAAAAATTTCGCAGTATCGACTTTAATCGCAATGTGGAATGGCATGTGTTAACGTTTTTTTTTTAATTTGTCAAGAAAAAATAGCACAGAAGCTTCACACATTGCTTTATTAAGTTTTAAATAATATGCCCCGTTTCAGATTAATCTACAGTAAAGACGTAAAAAAAAAAAATTTGGAATTTGCGAGTTCCACAAGCCTTAAAATATGCCATTATGAAAATAAATATGGCCTACCAAAAAAAAAACTAGAAAAGGTTTTGTTAGAGGTCGCAGATCGATATTGAAGTTTAGACGTAGTACTTGTTCTATTATTTTATTTAAATCAAACAATAATGAGAAAAAATTAATATATTTTTGGCGTACATTACGAATATGAAATCCAAATTTAAATTGTAGTCGCGAAATTCGAGAAAACGGAAAATGGGTTCAACTTTGATCATATAACTACACTCAAAAAAAAAGTTTGTAAAGTCAGCAAAAAATTTTGCTGAGTTAGCAAAATTTTAGTCAGGAGGGTGCTAGCAAAAAAATGTTAATGTCAGCAAAATCTTTTGCTGAAAATCAGCGAGCTGATTTTTAGCAACAAAATTAGGAGATTCAGCAAAAGTTTTGCCAACACTTAGTAGATTAGAAATAAAAAAGCGTTGGTAAAAATTAATAAATTTTTTGCTGAATTTTAGTAGACTGAAAAAAACGCAAAAAAATTGTAAAAAAATTGTAATTTAGTTAATATATTTGCTGAAAATCATAAAACATATTTTTGTGATTCTTTTAAAAATAATTTACAATAATTACGAAATATAAAAATTTTCATTTTCCCACATTAATGTCATGAATTAATTTAATATCTGAAAATATATAGAAATAAATATATATAACATAACAAAAATTTTCTTTCAACTACTTACATCAATGGTAGTATAAATGATGCTTTCTTTTAAAGGACGCAACTGCCGAAGATAATTATAGAAACGAAACGAAAAAATAAACAAAAACAAACGAAACGAAAAAACAACCCTTTTTTGCAATAAGAAAAAGGAACCATACTAAGATGTGTGTCTTTCGCTTTACTCTGTCTACATGTCTGTATATGATTGTTTGCAATTTGACCACACTACATTATTAATCTATTAACATTTATAATAGAAATACATATTAAATTTAAATATTTTCTTTTGTCTTTTATTTTATTAATAGACAATTATTTTCACAAGCCGGTGACAACGCAAAATTGAAGTTGTTTTAATCCTCAAATTTGTTTTATGTATGAAAAACAGATACAAATGGTTGATTTTTTTTATATGTCTTATTAGAGTTGTACTTTTTAGTATCATTTTCCTCTTCTCTACTACATCTTGACATGCCGCGACATCTGCTTCATTCTGCGTATATCTTTCAATCTGGTTGTCGTCCACACTATTAATGTGCATATCAGCACAATTTTTTTTAGCAAAATTAATTAGTAAAACATTAGTATATTAGTAAAGCATTAGTATAAAAAAGTTAAGTGCTGAATAAGTATAACAAAAATTTTAGCAGAAAACACGATTTTAGCAAAAAAATAGTATACCTGATTTACAAGACGTTTTACTAACTTTTGTACTAACTTATTTTTTTGAGTGTACCATTGATGTAAGTAGTTGAAAGAAAATTTTTGTTATGTTATATATATTTATTTCTATATATTTTCAGATATTAAATTAATTCATGATATCAATGTGGGAAAATGAAAATTTTTATATTTCGTAATTATTGTAAATTATTTTTAAAAGAATCACAAAAATATGTTTTATGATTTTCAGCAAATATATTAACTAAATTACAATTTTTTTACAATTTTTTTGCGTTTTTTTCAGTCTACTAAAATTCAGCAAAAATTTATTAATTTTTACCAACGCTTTTTTATTTCTAATCTACTAAGTGTTGGCAAAACTTTTGCTGAATCTCCTAATTTTGTTGCTAAAAATCAGCTCGCTGAATTTCAGCAAAAGATTTTGCTGACATTAGCAATTTTTTGCTAGCAGCCTCCTGACTAAAATTTTGCTGACTCAGCAAAATTTTTTTCTGACTTTACAAACTATTTTTTGAGTGTAGCTGAAACTGGGCACATGGAGTTTTTAGACATTTAGTAATATGGACAACCTTGTGGAGATCTTAAAATCGAACTTTCATCTTTTTCCGTCGGGTAATAAAGTAATTTTGACAGCTGCTAATAATATTTGTTTTGTTGGTTACATATCATATTTACAAAATCTAGAAGCTATTAGAACTACATATGTCGGGAAAAAAGGTTTTTTCAAAAACCCTGTAATTATCTGAGTTTCAAATTTATAACTAGGGTAAAGAATTTCATGCAAATGCATGTTTGTAGTCAGTAGCACAAAATCGATTTTGACCAAATACTTTTTTGAATTAAAGAATTTGCAACTAAATTGCATCGATTTGTTGTTGCATATTTTAATATCTTGTTATAAATGCATATTTTATGGCATATTTAGACATTTTTGTTGCATATTTTGAATTTAATTGCATATTTTTGCATATTTTGTAAAAATTTAAATTAAGTTTTAATAAAAAATAAACAAAAGAACCCTGAACATGTCATGTAGTTTTCATTTGTTCAACATTAATATTGGATATAATTTTTAAACAAACGAGCTCGAGTTGGGGGCAATTCACACGCTATCCACCCTAGCTACTATTTCCCTGTATTGATGATACGATTTGTATTTTAGAAAGGACATTTCGTATCATTAATATGCGTAGACAGCGGTGGATAGCGTGTTAATCAAGGTTAATAAATCGATTTTTAGCAATCCTAATATTGTACGTGCTTATTTTTTTTATTTTTAGTGCATATTTTTGGATTTATAGTGCATATTATTTCGTTTTTTGTGCATATTTCGATTTAAATGCATATTTTTAGGGAATATTTTGGATTCTTTACTGCGTATTTTAAACGCCTATTTTCCTTTTTAGTTGTATGAAATTCCTTGCCCTATTTATAACCCCGTTGAAGATTTTTATAGAAAAAGCGCGTTTTTACAGCAAAACTTTCTATTTGACCACCAGTTATTTTTATAAGCTCAAATAATCTTTTAATTCTTGTAATAAGTTTAAGTCAAAATTTTACAACACTTTTAAAATGGCGGTTTAAGCTCTTCAACTGTTTTAAATTGACTCACATTGACGTAAACCTTACAAACGAATATAGCAAAATTATTTGCTATTTGGTCCAGCTCTAGTGATCATGCAGTCCAGTCAAGAAGTGGAATTTTTCTTTAGCGAAACCGCATTTTAGTTTGGGAATGGGAAATTTACCAATTTTTGACTTAATATTTCCAAATTTAAGTCAAAAGTCCATAGACTTTACTTAATTTTTCTTCTTTCACAACTTTATTTCCTAACGTTTATAAAATACAATCCAGAGTAGAAATGGTAACGGCATGTCATCAATTTTCTCACCACCAGTATTGACACTAGCTTAATCTCTGCATTACTTTAATACAAATAATAAGAACTTACTAATAACTAGTTAATTTTCCCATTATCTCAATACAAAAAATAATACGTTACACATAAGTTCTTATTTTTATCCTTAGTTTAAATATAAAGTGATGATATAAAAATGTTTTCGAAATCTATTTTTAAACTCATTATTTTTTCACTTTTAGTTAGTACATATGTATATAACTACTTATTTTTGATTTTTTGTAAGCTATGAAAGTAATGACATTTTGTGGAAGCAAGTAATTTATGTTATCTATCAAGTATAACATGTCGAGATGGCTCAGATGGTACAGCTGTTGACTTGGAAGCTCGGGTTCGAATCCCGTGTGATCAAATTTTATTAAACAAAAATTTTGAATAAAAAAATTTTTTTTATTATTAAATGTATTTTTTTTGAAAATTTATTTTTAGACTCATTATTTTTGTCCATACTGGTAAGCATATAGAACACCACATATTTTACTAATATGCCATTATTTTGCGAGACAACTCCATATAAAAGTACTAAGATTTTTAATGACAATTGTAAGTACTTGCCATTACCAAATATGTACTTATATAACCACTTATATGCTATTACACCCCAGTTTAGAAACGGTAATGACATGGCATTACTTTTCTGACTACCAGTACTGACAGCCGCTTACTCTAGGCATTACTTTACTTAGGTCATACTAATAACTAGTTAATTCTCATATTATTTTAATCAAAAAAGAATGCGTTAACCAAAAGTGCTTATTTTATTATTGTTTTCAATATTAAGTAATGTGCTAAACATTTTTTCAAATCTATGTTTAGACTCATTAATTTTTCACTTCTAGTATATAACTACTTATTTTTGATTCTTGGAAGCTTTAAAGTAATGGCGCTTTGTGCAAGAAATTCATTTATATTTTTATCTATCAACCTGAAGACCTTAAGAAATTTAATAAAAAAATATATTTTCTTAACAAAATTAGTTTTTTCAAAAATTATTTTTAGACTCATTACTTTTAGTAAGCATACAGGTAACCACATATGTTTTGAGTTTCGTAAGGTGTTTTGTAATGATATGTCATTAGTTTACGCGACTGCCCCATATACAAGTAATGAGATTTGTAATGACAATTGTATGTACTTTACATTACCAAATATGTACATCACTCATATGGTAATGCTTTTCTACACTACACCTTAAATATATTGGGCCATTCTTTGAGAGTTTATCAATCGTATAAAATAGTTTTGCAATATAAAACCATTCAGTGTACTAATACATTCAAAATATTTTCAACGAAAGTTAAATATAGGTATTTATACTAAAGATTTAAATCTGGTTAAAATTGCAACTGAATTTAAACTCAAAGTATTTCGCAATGAAAATGATAATTATTCAAGTTCGAGGCCATACTCTATATTTCTTCATTAGGATATTGTCCTAACAAATAATCTATAGAGTTTTTTGTTTTCAAATTTATTATTTGACCCTTTCAGAAATGTGTTGATAGATCTATTTCGGGAATTTTCTAGGTTCCCATCATCAGAACACGTTTTGAAAGCGGTAACAATCCCATGCCAAACATCAAACATTCATATGAACTAGTTTACTCACTACATGAGAACTAATATACATATGAGTTTGAAGTTAAAGATTATAACCATTGATCAAAAAATAAATTGAAAACTTGTTTAATGTGCAAGATCCACCTCTGGTGGATATTCAATACACGTTTTTTGTTTTTCTCTCCTTTTTATATTTTGTTTATGTTTGTAAACAAAACAGGGGAAGTAAACTTAGCGGTACTTTGCCTTTTTTACAAGTTTGTTATAATTTTTATTAAAAATAAAAATTATGTTTTTTCGACCTTTAATTGTGCAATGAAAATGAAAATTATTCAAGTTCGTTTTATACTCTATATTTCTTCATTAGGATATTGTCCTAACAAATAATCTATAGAGTTTTTAGTTTTCAAATTTATTATTTGACCCTTTCAGGAATGTGTTGATAGATCTATTTCGGGAATTTTCTATATTCCCATCATCAGAACACGTTTTGAAAGCGGTAACAATCCCATGCCAAACATCAAACATTCATATGAACTAGTTTACTCACTACATGAGAACTAATAATTTTTATTTTTAATAAAAATTATAACAAACTTGTAACTCAAAGTATTTCTATAGATAAAAAATGCTTTTTTCAAAAATGCAATTGCATTAAAAATAGTTTTGACATTAAAGTATAACATTTTTTTCGACAGTGTTTAAAAATAGAAAAACTTACAAATAAAATAAGTCTCAATCTTTCTGATGCGATAAAAAACGGCTGAGATATCGCAGGTTAAAGTTAAACTAGTAGAACATTTTATTTCATTTGGCTCAAATGGCTTCTGAAAATTCTAAAATAATTTTCTGAGTAAATTCTTTTTAAGTTTTAATATTTTTCTAAAATTTCTTAAAATTAACTGTTTTTTGGAAACTAAAAAGTAAATGCTGGAAGTTGTAGTAACTATTTCATATTGTACTTATATTTTTAAAGTTAAAAATATTTCCATTAAGTACAAAAATGCTAGTTAAAAATTTAATTGCATTGAAAATACATTTATAAATAAAATATATAAATAAGTTAAGGAGCATAAAGTAAACACTATTACAAACAAAATGAGCACTGGATCGTTCAGAGGCGATAAGAAACGGCTGATCAAAGACAGGACCAGTATTGAATTTGGGTCAATTGGATTCTGAAAAATCTAAAATATTTTTTTTTTTTTAAGTTTTAATATTTTTTTAAATTTCTCAAAAATATTTGTTCTTTTGCCACTAAAAGGATTATATTGGAGGTTGTAGTAAACATTCTAAATTATGCTAATTAATAATTCTTTTAAAGTTGCAAATATTTCATGTACTAAAAAACTAATTTTTAAAAATGCAATTGCATTAAAAATGAATTTATACAATATATAAATTTAGGGGACATAGTCAAAATGTAGACACTAGTACCAACAAAATGAGCCCTGGATTGTTCAGATGCGATAAGAAATGACTGAGATATAGCTGATCAAATATTGACTATTGGATTTGGCTTAATTGGCTTCTGAAAATAATTTAAAAAAGTCTGAAGTATAAAAAAATTTCGTTTTTGGGGATTTAAGACAAATATAATGGAAAATGATTGTGCACATAAAAAGTTTGTTGTAAATAGACTAAGCCTAAGCAATTAAACCGAAATCTGAGGAATTTGGAATTGGCTCTTTTGGCCTCTGAGATGATCAATTCATAATCTGTCATTTTTATTTTAGATTTTTAACTTCAGAATTTTATATACCCAGAAAACAGACTCAATCGTACCAACCGCATTTGTAGACAATATAATTATTTAGTTGTAGCTCAAAATTATATTGTCGTGGCAGAATTTCTGTTCCATATCAGTTCCATAACATTCATTCAAACTAGTTGTTGTACCGTAACGATATTGAAGAAATGAGAAATGATCTGTACATGATCTGTATGGAATACATCTGGTTGTTTAGAACTTCTTTGACTTTTATTAGTGATTATTAATTTTTTTCCAGTTTTTTAAATAAAGCTTCCTTTTCAGAAGCCATAGGTGGGCGCGTGCTGATACTTTAAGTACAATGAGCAAGTAATTCATATTAAAATTATTTTTCTATTCCATGGGTAAACAGTATTTCTTCAGAAAAAAAACTCTCTTAAGGTTTCGATGTAACTTTTATTGTAACCAAATTACTGGTCACTCTGTGAGTTCATATAAAAAATGTTGCCACCTGCACTTAAGAACTGCAATAATTTGAAATACAAACCACAGATGGGCACAATGAACCAAAATACGAAAAAAAAATGGCATAACAGTAGCATCAGCCTGTGGGCATCAGTAAACAAACTCTACCATCAGCCATAAAACGCATAAATTCTACTACAGATGATGACAATGATCCTCTTAAAAAACTTCTTATTTTTAAAGTCTTAAAAAAAAGGGAAACACATTTAGACCTCTAAGATAAGTTGTTTAATTTTATTGTTGTTGCTGGTTGCTGTTTTTGTTGGTGTTATTATTTCTATAGTTGGTTAAACATTTTCGACTACTGTATTGCGCTCGAGTTGTACGCAGACTTTCAAAATTACGTAGGTTGTTTGATGTTACTGGATCAAAATTTTCAGAAACTCTATTTTCGATCCTTGTTTTAGCAGATTACTAAATTTGAAAAATTATTAATTCAATTGCACATTTCTGAATAGGTCAAAGTGAGAAATTAACACACAGACTCGGGGTAGACAGCGAATTTGTTGCCAATGGAATGGTTCGGTTGTAGCTACTGAATTTTTTGGTAATTATCACCATATTTCTGTTGAGGCAATCAAAATTCTATGGCCGTGGCAGAATTTTTGGTTGCAGCATCTGACAGATTCGGTTGACAACAAATACACGGAGAAAAAACGCATAGTTGAATCTATTATTTTTTCATATTTAAATTAATATCCCTGTTAAAAATCGACATATATGGATCCATACATGAACACACATATGTCTTCATAAACCATTCCTATATGTTCATATGAGGAATCATAAATGTTCATCGGTGTGCCTTAGCGAAACTTGAAGTAATACTTACATATATAATCATGCCTGTCTATACATATCCATACATGTTCATGTGTACATTAACGAAAATTGAGGTAATATTTATAAATATGGTCACAAATGAACTCTTATGTACATATATGAATCCTATATGGTGGTATATGGACATGTATGACTTCGAATCACTTGATATATGTTCATAAAATTAAAAAAAAAATTTAAATTAAGTATGAATCTTATTAAAGTAAATACGATATTAGTTAAAATAAAGTTTTTCGTATTTAAATAAATATTTCAGCATTATAGATGTCATTTCCGCATTTTGAAAATAAGTAGAAACATATTTAAATTAAATAGAAAACAAAGTTATGTCGTTTCTACTTGATTTTCAAATGTTTTTTTTTTTTTGTGCGTACAGTAACCCCGACCGAGTCTGTGTTCCAGTGAACACTTGCTTTCGATTTTCAAATAGATTTTTAAAAGTAACAAATATGTAGGGTTCTAAAGTGACCAATTGTAGATTTCTTAAGTTATCTGAAAACTCAAACATTTAACCTTTTTTTTATTTAGAGAAGAAAAGTTTGAAGAGAACTTTGTTGTGAAAACTAATGTTCAGTTGTATCAACCGACTGAAATTCGTAATAATCGAATTTGTGTCGTCGTAACCGAATTTCGGTTGGCAAATAGCTAAACTTTTCTCTGTGTGTAGGGACCGCAGGCTGGTAGTTGTCTACAGTCTGCCGTAAAGAAACGACCCGAGTAAAAATAATATTATATGTTATATAATGTTATCCTGTTTTGTAAAATTTAATTAGTCATCATATATAGTAAGATACAATTTTACTTGCCACTGTAATTTTTCGTAAAACGGAATATTTAATTGTATCTTGCAATATGTTATACCATAGAGCAATTCCATATGAAAACGATCAAAATTGGCAAATTTTTGGACGACCCCTCTCCGATTTTAAAATAAATAGTCTCAATCGATTGCCCAGCAAAAAATAATGTACCTACATATTTTTTTTTTTTTTTTATAGTGACTGGTTTAGTGGTGGTGTGCACCACTGTCATGTGACAAAATTGAAGAATTCTTCATAAGGGACCTCATTGAAAGTTGTTTTAAAAAAACTACTAAAGCGATCGCAACGAGTGATGGCTCGTTGGAAAGGTATTGAATCAGGCTTTAATTGAAAATAAAATTTTCCTAATTTTTCTCAGAAATTTACCTTTTTTCCCATGAAAATTAAATTTTCCCATGAAAATTAAATTTTCCGATTTTCCACAGAAGCTCCTAAATTTTCCGGCTAATTTTATTTTTTTTGGATTCCTCATAATTTTTGCTTTAAGAATCAGCAATAAAAAAATAGGCCCCGACTCCTTGTTTGGACAGGAGAAGAGCATTTAAGAGACCACTTTGTTCTCATTGTTTTTATATTTTTTATAATTGAATTATTTTTAATTATTTAACAAGAAAAATTAGGAAAATTTTATTTTTCAATTAAAGCCTGATTCAATACCTTTCCAACGAGCTATCACTCGTTGCGATCGCTTTAGTAGTTTTTTTTAAAACAACTTTCAATGAGGTCCCTTATGAAGAATTCTTTAATTTTGTCACATGTCATATGGAATTGCTCTATAGTGACTGGTTTAGTGGTGGTGTGCACCACTGTCATGTGACAAAATTGAAGAATTCTTCATAAGGGACCTCATTGAAAGTTGTTTTAAAAAAAAACTACTAAAGCGATCGCAACGAGTGATAGCTCGTTGGAAAGGTATTGAACCAGGCTTTAATTGAAAAAAAAAATTTTCCTAATTTTTCTTGTTAAATAATTAAAAATAATTCAATTATTAAAAATATAAAAACAATGAGAACAAGGTGGTCTCTTAAATGCTCTTCTCCTGTCCAAACAAGGAGTCGGGGCCCATTTTTTTATTGCTGATTCTTAAAGCTAAAATTATGAGGAATCCAAAAAAAATAAAATTAGCCGGAAAATTTAGAAGCTTCTGTGGAAAATCGGAAAATTTAATTTTCATGGGAAAATTTAATTTTCATGGGGAAAAAGGTAAATTTCTGAGAAAAAATAGGAAAATTTTATTTTTCAATTGAAGCCTGATTCAATACCTTTCCAACGAGCTATCACTCGTTGCGATCGCTTTAGTAGTTTTTTTTTAAACAACTTTCAATGAGGTCCCTTATGAAGAATTCTTCAATTTTGTCACATGACAGTGGTGCACACCACCACTAAACCAGTCACTATAAAAAAAAAAATATGTAGGTACATTATTTTTTGCTGGGCAATCGATTGAGACTATTTATTTTAAAATCGGAGAGGGGTCGTCCAAAAGGTGATCGCTTTCATATGGAATTGCTCCATATGTTATTAGACGGGCAATATATGATTGGATTGATAGAACTAAATTAATATATGGAATTAAAGAAAACAATATATTGCCCCATGTAAATAATATAAATTTTTTTAAGTTGCGTAAAAGTGACGTTCATGTTTTGAAATCCATAACATCGTTCTTAAAATTTTAATAACAATTAGAAAATTTTCATTGAAAATATCTATTGAAGTTATTTTAAAGGAACATCACAATTGAAAATATTAAACTCCAACAATTTTAATTTGACATACAAAATTTTGATTGTTATGCATATAAAATTTAAATTTAACAAATTGATTTTCAATGGATTGAGTCGTATCAAATTATATCAAACACAATGCATTTATGTACCACAGAACAGAATGAGACCAATCGTTTTTGTTGTCCATTCATACATTCATTGCTTTTGCATTGCTTTTATTCAACAACAACAGCTGTTGCTGTGTATTCCATTTATTGTTTTTGTTGAATGCCTTTTTAACATTCATTTTTATAATGCCGTTACATGTCAAGCAATGAAATGAAATGATGACACATGAATAACATGAAATCAATCACAACATTCGCGTAGTATTCGTTGACCTGTAGCAATAATAATAATTGTTTTTTAGTTTTATTAAACATGAAATATGTATAATGTTTTGTTTAATTTTATTAAACATGAAATATGTATAAAATTTTTTAATTTTCTTAATACAGTAATATGTTTCACAAAAAAATTTGTTAACGTTTTATTCATTTAACATTGAGACCATTCATACCAACCGTTGTGTATTCGTTGTTTTCGTGAGTGTTAAGTGAGATTAACACTAGACAAGCAATGCAATGCATGGTTTTCGTTACACTCACTTTTCTCAATTCTGTCGATTGTTGCTTTATTGAAATGATGTGAGTTGACAACAATGTACTCATTTTTTGCGATTGCATTCAAAAGCATGAAATAAGGCACTCAAACCGTGCTCTGTTATCTACAATACGATCCACAATTATTCGGATCAAATCGTATTTCATATAAGGCTATATCAGATACATTTCTTTGTTGCATCATATTAATTTTTTTTTATTCGGGGAATCCCAAGAGTTAATCTTTAATTTTTATCAATATTACATTTGAACAAACTCAACAGTCGATCGTGAATTCCTCAGGAGGCCAATTCTGTCAGTGTTGAGATCCGGTTGAGATCCAAACTCAACATTTACCACATAACCCTTTGATTACCGTTGTATACTACAGTATCCACATTTTAAAAAATATAAAAAATCTGATAATGCAAGAATACTTTATATATTTTTAGTTTAAAAATTTTCATTAGGATATTGGGTCATTGACAAAATATCTGTATATGTATAATCTGTTCATCAGTGCAATATGGTCGCGATATTTATTAACAAAGTCCGATTTTTTCAATCAGCTTTTATCTTCGAGAAAATTAACGTTTGGTGTATCTCCTAAACAAGCAAAGCTGGAAACTCAAAATTTTACACGATGTTCATCTAATGACCAGAAAAAAAATCAAACAAAGCTATTTTGGATAGTGCTAAAAATGGGCTGAGAAGGAAATGGGTCGATTTTTGTATCCATTTTTTGCTTGGTAGGAGGAGAATGGCGCATACATGTCAACCTTTTTCATTCTGATATAAGGACCCCAAACAACAATCTGAAGTCCAAATAGAAATATATTCACAAACAAAAGGTCGGTGGTGAAAGGGTTATATGTTCAACAAGGACAAATTGAGTGAAAATGTGCTTTTATGGTGTGAAATGCTAAATTAAAGAAACTGCGCATCATAATTTTTAAAGTATTTTTTTACGCTTTTTGTAACCGAAAAACTAAAAATTTCAAAATTCGTAATTACCCGTTACACAAAAATGAAATTACATAGGGGCAATATCTTTTGAAAGCTTACGCCGACCCCTCTATATACTTATGTAATTTATTTAAAACTTTCTAAAATAATTTTTGCCTTTTTTTCGATATCAAAAAACAAATTTTTTGAGTTTTTAATTAATTTCGCACATATTAATATTTTCGACTTTTATGATTAATGAAATTAGCATTTCTAAATATGTATTTTATTAAAGAGCGCTTTGGTTTTCTTAAGAAACTGGTGAAGTTTTCATTTTAATTGAGCTCAAAATAAAGCCGGGTTAAGGGTTTATCACGGATTTTTGAAGAGAACAAACTCAACTTTCAATCGTACTAATGCCAATATATATCGCGGGTCCCTGAGGAGACAAACTTATCATTGTCACGGATTTCTGAAAGGAAACCACTCAACTTTCAATTAAGTTTTCAACAGCCGATCGTGAGTTTCTCGAAACAGTCATCGTGGGTTCCTAAAGAAAAAATCTAATTGTAAAAAAAGCTAATTGTAAAGTTTTTAAACTTAACAGTAAATCGTGGAATCTTCAAGGGACCAAACTCAACAGTCACTGTTGATGCCTTTAGGAATTAAATTCTAATTGTTAGCACTTCCGACTATTACAAGGAAAATTGCAGGTTCGATCCAGAGCGATGGCAACATTAATTGAGAAAAAAGAGAATACTTGTGAGTTTTTTTTCCCTCATACGCTCCTTCGGTGTAACCATATCACTTAACCAAACCGGAGTAAAAATGCAAGGTTGGCAACCGAAACGAATAACGGTATTGGTATAGTTTTTTTTTATTTGTTTCGGTATTGATATCGGTATTTTATCCGTATCGGTATAACCGATATCAATAGTTAAGTCAGCAATACAATATTTTATTAACAAAAAGTTAAATTATTTTGAAATTTACGATATTTTGTATTAAAAAATGTATATTATTAGTAAAAAGCGTTAAAAAAAAACTTTTTTTTTTAAAAGCCGATTCAATACCGGCACGATACCGGTATTAATGTAAACGGTTACGGTATACCAGTATTTTTGTAATCAAGGGACTTGGTATTGGTATCGGTTATCAATTTGAAAGGGCTTTTTTGAATTGGATAACGGTATTCAAAAGGTATCGTCAACCTTGCCAAAAGCTTCACAAAGTTCGCCAGCTCTATAAAAGATTGATTATGTGGTACAATTACAGTGTTGCCATATTCGAAGACATACATGTTTCACCACCTTTTATTTTTATTCGATCCCCTTTCCAAAGAAAGCAACACATTAATTAGTAGGAAGAATTTCCTGAGTGTTGCGTCTCTTTAAAAAAAAACAAGATATAATCGTGGATTGCTACAGGAACCACAGGGACTTCCCAGCAGTCGATTGTAGGTCTTTAATGTCAACAAAACCTAAGATTTCTCAACAGTCACTAGAGAATTTTTAAAAGGAATTTTATCTAAAAAACGCAACATTGAGCATGGGAGCAGACGAACTAGTCTGTCCATAGAGGATTCCCATTATGACCAAACTCTGGCAAACCCAGCATTCAATCGTGGATTCTTAAATAACATTATTCTAACAAACTCGTAAACCAACATTCAATAGTGAATTACTAATTACCACATTCTGGTAAACTCGTTAGCCAATATTGAATTCCAGATCGGAAACCTCAGTCATTAACAAGTTCAGGGACACACTCGTTATTCAATATTTTATTCCAAATCTGACCAAACTCTGACAAACCCGACATTGAATTTTGGATACCTAAATTGACCAAATTCAGGCAAGCTCGTGGTTTCGTTTGTGGATTCCTAAGCAGCCCAAACTCTGAAAAACTCGTCAGCCAATGTTGGACTCCAAATGGGATCAAGCTCTGGCAAATGCAATCCTGGATTCCTAAATGACCAAATTCTAACAAACTCGCCAGTCAGTATTGGATTTCAAATGGGGCCAAACTCTGGCAAACCCAACATTCAATCGTGGATTCCAAAAGGACCAATGTCTGATAAACTCGTTAGCCAATAATGAATTCCAAAAGCTTATTAACCCAACATTCAATCCTGGATTCCTAAAGGATTCAATTTCAGAAAAACTAGTCAGCCAATATTGAATTCCAAATAGAACCAAACTCTGGCAAACCCGTCATGCAATCCAAGATTCATTAAGGTTTAAAATTCAGACAAACTAGTCAGCCAATATTGAATTCTAAATCGAACCCAACTCTGCCAAATCCAATATTCAATCGTAGATTGCGAATACGCCCAAATATAGATAAGCTTGTCAGGCAATATTGGATCTCAAATGAGACCTAACTTTGCCAAACTCAACATTTAATCTTGAATTCTAAAGCGGCCAATCTCGTCAGCCAATACTGGATTTCAAATATGATCAAACTCTGGCAAGCTCGACATTCTATCGTGGATTCCTAAAAGGACCAACTTCTGACAAACTCATCAGCCAGTATTGGACTCTGGCAAACCCAACGTTCAGTCGTGGATTTGTAAAGGGACCAAATTCTTAGAAACTCGTCTGTCAATACAGGTTTCCAAATGGAATTGATCTCTGGCAAATCAAATGTGATCAAACTCCAGCAAATTTCATTCAATCGTGGATTCCTAGTGGGACAAAATTCTACTAATATTTTATTTCTACTTGGATCATACCCTGGCAAACCTAACAGTTATTAGTGGGTCTTAAGAAGACCTACCTACCATTCAATAACGGATTCCTAAAGGAAACACTCTGAACATTTAATCGTAAGAATGTCAGTATACAAAAATCATGGATTCTTAAATGACCAAATTCTAACTAATTGAACATTTATTAATTGGATTGGCAAACTCAACTTTATGTCCCTGTTATTAATTGCTTGGGCTGCGCATGCCTTAATGGTCCACGACGAAGTCAGCGATCAAACATAAGGATACCAATACATATTGTAAATTTCAAATTAAACTAATTCTGGATTCCTGCAGACCCACATTTTTGCAAACTCAACGTTCTATCGTAAAAATGTTAACTCAAACAAGAGATAAACTTAAGTGGAAATCATAGTTTCCTAAGTGATTGCAATTCTTATAAATCTCAGTTTCATTCAATAATGAAATCTTTATATAAATCGTGGAATCCTAAAGAAGTAAATTAATAATTGTGCGCCCCGGTACGCTAGTTGGTAAAATTAATAAATTCAGCCGATCACATTTTATGAATTATAGTTTACAATCGTAATTGAATCATGACAAAAAAATTGATTTCGAAAGTGTCCAAACAGTATCATGAAAATGACAAGAACTCTACATAAAATTAATTTAAAAAATCGAAGATTTCTGAAATGGAGAGACACTGAACGAGTCAATCGTAGATTTCTAATCAATTTCTTTATCGAGTCCAATATTCATTAAGCAACCTTCTTACATACATAAATCGTATATATATTTAACAAAGATTGTATGTATGTTAAGACCGCATGATCATGTTTAACTTTTTGTTCTCTCTTGTGGCTGACTGATGGTAAATAAGAAGCTGTTATGATTGCTATTGTTCTTGTCGTTGTTGTTGTTTGTGTTTCTGCTGCTGCTCTTGCTGATGTGGTATGTATTGCTGTAGATGATTATGAGATAGTGTGGTAAGCGCGAGTTTGTGGTTTTGTATTTAACTTTACTTACCTTATCGTCGTCAGCCCATACCTTCTTGTACTGCTACTACTTACTACCCGTCTTACATTGTGGAATAGTCGTCGTCATCTTCATCATTTTGTATTGTATGCCATGTTTGCTACTGGTGTTACTCTTGCCTTCGTTAGTCGTCCGCCAGATTGTTAGTTATTTAGCTGAGGCAACATTGTTGTTGGAAACTTTTTTCTGTTTTGTTTTTTTGTAAAGCATAATATAAATCCAATATACCACCGTACATAAATATGTACAATCGAATCATAACGTTAGTTTTCTGTTTTATGCCAGAAACGCGATTATGTGTTTATTAACGCTCGTGCTTTTAGACATTTAGAAACTTCGATTACTTTTGACTATTTAATAAAGCCAAATACTTCACTCATTTTAAGCATTGATGGATATACTTTTTAAGCTTTTGATAAATAATGGTTCGAAAATCTTGTGGAACAGTGCAGTCCAAAATCACCAGAGTCTGTGAAGCTCAGTATTTGTTCATGGAGTACTTAAGGAATAAATGTAGGAACTCAGACCAAACTCTGTAGCTATTGTGCATTAATCTGGTTTGCTTACAACTCTGCTTCGTAACTCTGCATTTAGCACTTCTCAATGAAAACAGTTTTCACATGCAAGTCGATCCAACGTTCTATCCATGACAAGCTGATACCCACATGCCATCTCATTTCACGAAATACCCATATGATCCGGAACTCATAGAAGAAAGACTCGGTTCCACACAGAAACGCTGTTGAGTCTACGAATGCACTCAAGTGCCTTAAGCATCGATTAGCGATTATCCATTACACCACACCCAAAATTGAAAAATCTCAGAAAACTGTTGCCATTCTGGTCATATCATATAAAATGCTGGACAAATTTCCTAAAGCCTTTCAACTATAACACCATGCTCCTTGTCGCATTCCATATTCCAGTTTCCATTTTTGTAGAGCCTACATAGTAATTTCGTAGTTTCGCCCCATATATGATGGTCTAGCATGCTCAACATAACATCAAGAGCCTTCCCGAGTGTGATACCCATAGCAACCGTAACACACAGAGTAGCAGCTTTATGTAATATGTTCAGCGTAGCCCGAATGGTTTTCACTATTGTTCTAGACCATAAGATGCATATGTCACAAAGGGTCTGATAACTACAAGGACAAGTCTTCGCAAAGTCTCTCCGACACTGGCAGAATATCTCTAGCCCCTGAGACACTATCAGTTCAACATGTCTTGTTCACATCAGTTTACTATTTAAGGTGAACCCCAGACATTTCACC
Organism: Delia radicum; assembly: GCA_021234595.1. Taxonomy (NCBI): domain Eukaryota; kingdom Metazoa; phylum Arthropoda; class Insecta; order Diptera; family Anthomyiidae; genus Delia; species Delia radicum. Next base: position 68,963,144 of record CM037853.1, read on the forward strand.
TCTATCGAAACTAGGAAAGTAAGCCACTTTAACACCGACAGTCAGAGACCCCTAGTTTTGGTCCTACTTGTAAACAACACATATCCTCTACTGACCTCAACTGTAGTCTTTTGGCCAAGCTAACTTTTAATAACTCAACAGCATTTTAGACAACATAAAGCGAATTATTTAAGTAGTACCTGGTCTACTCCATGCGCCTCAGCCGAACACCTCATCTATACAAAAGTATCATTGTCAAAAGCCCCCTCTATATCTACAAAAATTCACATCATGACTTTTCAGTAGAAAAGATGAAAACTTGCTTCCACATTTGAGAATAAAAACCATCTTGACATTGTACCATGGGACAAGATGGCCAAAACACCCGTCGTATGATCTTTATTACTCTTCAGTATTATATACTATATGGGTCTAGGGAAGAAAAGGTGTATCTGATAAATTTCCCCGTAACTAACCTGGATGATATTTGCCAGTCACCCTGTATTGTAACAGCAACTGATCATTCAATATCATCCCAATTACTTTGCATTCTGGAAAGAACATTGACAATAGAACATCATTTACTTTAATTTCCTAATAGATTCATTAAATTATCCCTGAATTATTTTTCTGAAAGATCTTACAGATTCAAGCTGTCTCTCTTACACCATTCTCCTCATCCCAAAAAGTCCAATAAGAATCCAGTTTGCCTTGCCGCACCTTCTAAGTATATTTTTCTTATGAGATAGTAATTGTTTCAGTCACTGAACTTTAGAGATTTTAATCCTCCAAAAGCTTCCTGGAACTTTTCATAAGCTTTTCGAGCTCCACGTTCCACCAGGAAACAAAGAATCCAGGTCTGCACAATTCTTGGAATCAACTGAAATCGACTGTATGCTGCTTAGTTCAGTTAGGATAATAGAACTTACGGAACTCGGCGTTCAATCATGGAACTATAAAGAGATAAATTTGTGGGAAATCAAGCATTATATCGTAAAATTTGTTTCATAAAAAATTTATTTATTTTTATTCTGCAAACCTTAAACGACCATAATATAAAAACATTAATGTTTAAAGATTTTATTCAAGGGACTACAGTCGGAAAAACATTTCGTTTAATCAATTTTGAGAATGCCAACAGGGCTGATGCCTGAAAAATTCAGCGGTTAATGGAATTCTAAGAGACCAAAATCTAAGGAACTGGCGGTTAAATCTCATAATAAAATGTTCACGGTCTGAACAACTTTGCAGTTAATTATAGGACTCTAAATATACCACATTTTAAGCAACTTTTTAACTTTTTATTTATTTTTTTAAAGTATTTTTATAAGAAAAATAATTGCGACGTAATAACAGTTTTAAAAATAAGAAACGATGCAAAAAGACAGTTATATAAGCTTTCCAACGATTTACAGTTTGTAAAGATGCGGTCAAGAGTATCCAAATTTTAGTTTTATAATTCAAAAAAAGATAGATATCGGCAATTTTGCATTAAACGAGAACAAGAAATTCTCATTGAGTTTGTGATTTAACCTTACAAATATCTGTAGAAATTCTAAAGACATTGTCACGTGACGATTTTCTTATGCAAGGGTACCCGATCTTCTTTACAACTCTAGTAGTACTAATATTGTACCGTCTATCTACCATAGCATATGAATAATTTCAAAAATCTTCGACACTTTAAGGCAAACTATTTCGAAAAATAATGGCGGTTTTATGTTTAAAGCAAATAAAAATATTAAAATTTCGGATCTTGCTTGGATTTAATTAAAGTTAAGTTAAGCATTTACATTACCCTCGAAATCCAGTTTTAACTAGAATTCGAAAGCAAGCTCAAGTATTATTTTATACATTACCTTCGAATTTAAACTGGATTTCGATGGTAAATGTAAATGCAGCTTTACATAAATTTATAGATGTTATTGTATTTAGCACATTTAAAAGTATATAATAAAACGATCAAAATATAAAAATAATCTCAAAAAAAAAAAATGTCATATGTTAAAACTTAGAAAACACGAATTTTTTTTTTGCCGGGTTTATGATATTTACTTGGGTTTAGGGTATTAAATAATTTTGAATTCGCAAAATTTTTTATTTTATATAAGGTTATAAATTTTTGTTAGCTTCATAAAATTTTCGATTTTGTTACTGAGCTCATTAATTTTTTTTTATTTGTTTTACGTTTTGACTGAATCGATACAGCGCTTTAGTTGTCACAAAGCGAAATGAAGTTTCGCTGTACACTCTAGGAATGAAAAATAGTTTTTCATTGCATTTCATCTATTTAGTCCGTAGTGAAGAATTTCGCAAAATTTTTAAATAGTTAATAAAATTCATGCGTTTAAAAATTTTAATACGCTAATCAATTTCATTTATAATTGCGAATGTCGGTAGCAAAAAACATAAATTATCAAAACATTTACGCTAATTCTTTATAAGTTTGTGATTATTTCTCTGACATCAACTTAGTATACCTTTAAACTGTTCAAAACTACACAATTTTTTTGAATACTGTTCTCAAAACCCCAATCCATTAAACAAAGCAAAACCCCTCTTTAAAAAACTGCAAAAGTTTAAAAATACCACCATACAACTTTTAACCGGCACCAATATGGAAATTGTATTTTTAGTGAATGTATCTCCCAAGCCTAGTAAGTCCATTTTATATTGCTTTGGATCCGAAAGTTCAAAACTATGAGCAAAAATGTAAAAATTAATGAAAAGTTTCAAATAATTTTTTTATATTTTTTTTACTTTTAAATGGCCATTTATTCTTTAGGCAATACTGTTCAATGTGATACTTTGCATGTTTTAGTTTTTAGGTATAGTCTACCGAACTCTGTCCATAGTTTCTCTCAACTAAAAAAACCTTGAAAAATAAGAGGTTTTAAAGTCAGTTTCAACAGGTGTCAACAATTTTTAAAGCAGCTCATATAATGAAGTAAGATGTGTTGGAGTGTTTTGCATGCAAACACCCAGGTAAACAACTACAACAGAAAACAGCATATTAAAAAAGAAAATCAGATAAAGTGCTTCCTACATGTGGGAGGGAATGTTTAACGATTACCTACTCGTATATTACATAAAAATCAGAAAACTTTTTAAATGTCATACAAGTTTATATTTAATTATTCAACCTAAAAAAAACAGTAAAATTCAAATATTTAATTTCTTGAAAAGTATACAAAACACCCTGTTTTATCATAAATCCACTGTTTTAGTTTGAGTTTCAATTTTCCCTCATTTTGTTGAAAGTATTTATATATTCTTTTCATAATCTCACCTGTATTTGTTTTGCTACTATCTTATTCAATTTTCAAAGTGCATACAGAAATAGTATTGCCATGTGTTATTAAAAATAAACCGGGAAAGTGGAAATGGTGTAAGATAAAAAAGTACCATGTTCACCATTGGAAATCACTTGACCAAAACGTTTCATCAGTTCAAAGTTATAATAAAAGTTACACTGTGCTAGTTGAATATTCTAAAAAGCGGGTACCCGGGCGGGTAAACCTAATTTGCGTACGCTAAATCCTGTGTTGATAAGCGTTTTTTTTGGGGGGGTAGTTTAAAAAAATTGTTAAAATTGAAAATTTGTGGTTCTCTGCACCCTAAAAACTTACGATTTTTCATAGTTTTTGTCTAATAATTTATATCCAGACTATTAGAATTTGTATAAAAACCGATAAATTTGAAAACCGCGGTTTCGGTTATTTTTCACTTTTTTGTAATATTAAAAATAGTCTAAATATAATTAAATATGCATAAATAGTAGCAGTTTTAATGTCGTGGCTGGCGTCCGCCAGGCAGGCACGTAGCTAGGAATTTGTTTCGGGGGAGGGGCTTTTCGATTTTTTATTTTGATTATATATATATTTTTTTTTTTTGCCCACTAGAGTAACAGCTTTTTTTTTTTTTTTTTCCTAAATTTTTGTTAAATTTTTACACGTAATAATGGGCAAGCATGTATTAATAGTAGAAATCGCTTTCTCAGGTCATTTTGCAACAAAAACCTCCCGCATAAGGATATGCATCGTTATTGTCTAATTACGTTAAATTTTTAGTTAAATATTAATTTTTAGTTTAATTAAATAAAAAAAGGATTATGCGGAAAACTTTTTGAAAACCGCAAAAAATAAAATTGCCTTACTTTATATTTTTATGTGCTAATATACGTATAGTGTAGCTAAAACTTGATAAATGTACAAAAAAAAAAATTAATATGATGCTTTATATAATCATACGAAATTTAATATGAGTCTTAATACAGTTTTATCCTAGAAATGGGCATAATAATTAAATAACATCCGATTAATGGCGCGATACAATTTAATACGATTTTATATAGCGGTATGAAATTATATCTGAACTGATACTGATATATACAAAATAAACTATAGTTGTATCCGGTTTTTGATTTTAAAACGTTATGAAAATCTGAAATATCTATTAATCCTTTTAGACTTTAGCCACTTGCAAAAGGTTTACAACTTTATAATTTGTAACAAATTCCATAGCATTTGGATATTTTATTATATTCAAAAATAAAAAATAATATAATGAAAATGAAGATTTTGTGGAATTTATTAACTTACACCATTGAATAACAAACACGGAAAAAACGTTGAAACTAAATTTAGAGTTTTAGATTGAAAAAAATCTTACACTAAATTACGAACTCCTAATGGTACAAATGAAACAAATTCTTTTTTTATGGTTAAGAACCAGAAAGAAATCAATTTAAAAGACAAAAATTGGGGTAAATTTTGTGTATAAAATTATACACAAAATTATGCAATTAATTGTACTATTGTATTGATGTAATACATATTTACATCCAAAATATAATTGACAAATTTTCTAGTGTGACTCTGCATGGGGTAATATACAATTTTATCTAAAATAAAATTGTGTTTTTTAAAATATGATATAATATCAAAATATATATTATTTTGCAATATCTAGATACATAAATATAACGTAATTATTAATTGGATAAGTTTTAGCGTATTCTAAATGCAATATATAATTATACGTAACTATATATGACATCATATTAAATCTTTTCTACGAAATTAATTTTATATATGAATTTATATAATTATGTCCGGTTAAATGCACTGGCAGACAAAACCTTATAAGTGTATATAAAATAATGTATTATTTTATGCAAACATTTTAACTCGGGAAATTAAAGATTTATAACCGTCCAAAAAAACAAATTAAAAGCAAATATCCTATATAATTTGCCTGACACTCATAAGGAAGCTTTTCCGATGGGTTCCCTTTGAAATTAATGAAATTCGGATAGGTGATAAAGCATCAAAAATATATGAAAAACGTATCTATTTTTAAAATTGGTGGTGAAATTTAACACATCTTTGTATGAAAATATGTTTAAAGTTTAGGAAATTTAGACTTATTTAAAAACAGCGTTAAAATGCTCGAGAAAACATACATGTTGAAAACCATTTTGACACTATGTCGTGGACCCCGGCTGCCACTTATTTGAATTATTTTAACAAATTATTCACTATTTTTTCCCCTTTTTCATATATCCGACTTCATGTCTTGTATTAAAAAAATCGCAAATTTTACAAGCAAGCGTGATTATAGTCTGAAAGAAATAATAATAAAGAAAAAATATAAAATTGGAAAATTTAAAAATATACCTGACATCGCCTAGGTCTTATTTAAACTAAATTATGTATTTCCAATTCACTTTGATTTATATTTTGGACAATTTCAAACGCTTTTCAAATTGTTTTTAATCAATTTTTTAAATAAAAATCCTTTAAAATATCAAAAAAAAACCCCATCGTTATAACACAAAGACTGGTTTATCTGCTTGATTTTAAAATGTCGCATTTTAAGGAGCGCCGATAGAAATTTGTTTACATTTAGTTTAAAAAAAAATTGAGAACATTTGAGTCACATTGGACCACGTTAACACATTATGCATATCGATCAAAGTTTGAGGCTTAAATTTGTTTCAAAAAATATATGAAATATCGTAATATATATCGTAAAAAAAATACTGAAAACTATGTTACCAGATGCGTGCGTAGCAAACCAAATTTAAATAAAAAGAATGCACTGTAATTAAAGTAACGACTTTTACGGCACAAGTAAACTTAATTTTGAGTCTTAAGGAGCATATAGACGACATGTATTTGTCATCTGACATGTCAAATTTCCCACTGCAAAGTACATACATGTCGTGTGTGACCTTTTTAACTTTGCTTCTGTAAAAGTCAGACGCAAAGTCATCTGACAAAATTTCAATTAGAGCGTGCTCTATTTTCTTCTGACAAACCATCTGACATCAGCTGTTTTAAATATGAAACAAAAAGTTGTCATAAATCCATGCCGTGAGAAAACAAACAGCGGCGGTCCCCTATTGACGGAATCATTAGCCGGCTAAAGTTAAAATTTTACAATACCAATAAATGTATATACATTTTCCCATTTAATAAAATTATGTACATATATATGTTTATAAAAAGTTTCATAATTATATCCCAAATTGGTATGTCCGCATTTAAAGAAAAATTATTTAAGATGGCTGAACTATTTTGCGGCGCAAAAAAAAATTTTGCTGCGGCAGCATGCCATGTTGACACCCAGATCGACTTTGGTGTGTGCTAAAACTATAGCAAATTTTGCTTGATTCTGATTCCTCTTTTCTTTTTTTTTTAATTTCGATTTCATTGCAGTTATAATTGAAATTACACTGCACACTGCACACTGCAATTGCATTATCCTTTGATTCCATTTGACTATCACTTTTAAAAAAAAATTATTTTAATAAAATTTTCGCACTGATCAGCTGTTGAAGAAAAAAAACAGAGACTGTGTCAGAAGCAAAAAACATGTACGTTTGTGACCAAATATTACAAACCTTATGTAAAACAGCAATTTTGACAGACATGCACAATTACATGTGACTTGAAAATTTGACATGTCAGATGACAAATACATGTCGTCTATATGCTCCTTTAGTGGTAAATCCATTTTAAAAGATAATGTCAAAATACACAGAAAAAATCATTGTCAAAAAAATTTCAATTAAACTTTTGTTCGATTTCAAACTTACTTTCAATTAACTGTTTAATTGAAAATGAATTTGATATAAAAAAAATTTCAGTTTTTATAACAACATTGAAACAAATGCAAAAATTTTAAAAAGTCGCCAAAATTAAAAATATCGTTTAAAGTTGAAAATTCGCGTTTCTTTAATTTTGGTGATTTTTTTTAAATTTTTTTTTCGAATTTTGGTGTTTATTTTGGAAGTTTTTTAAATTTCTGCAATTTTGAGGATTGTTTTTTAAATTTTGGCGATTTTTTACAATTTTGGTGATTTTTTTTAAAATTTTGTAATTTTTCCCAATAGTAAACGATATTCAATTAAATTTTTAATAGATGTGAATAAAACTATATGTAATTGAAAATAATATTAATTAAATAGATACAAATTATTTTAGTTGTTACTACAAATGCATCAACACGACCGAATTCAGTTAAACTTTTTCTGAATCAACAAATATTTTAATTAAAACTCAATTTTAGTTTTTCTGTGTAGACATTTAATTTTTAGTTTGCATTGTCTCAAACAGTTTTTTGATTATATTTTAAGTCAAAGACTTCGAAATCTCTTATGAAATGATTTTATTTATTGCTTTTTGTCGAAAATCAACTCTAACAATGATAGGCGCCCATTTGCAGGCGATATTTTCTAACGAAATTTTAAGATTTGAATCATATAAAACTATTTCCTATTTGAGCCAAGTCAAAAATAAATATTTTCATATTAAATTTATCAATAACATTGTTACTTTCTAACGAATTGTATTAAGTTTTTAAATTTGTGAAATCATTTCGGGGGGGGGGGTTGCTCTAGCCCCCAAGCCCACCCCCTAGCTACGTGCCTGCCGCCAGGGCTTTGTGTTATCACCCTTGCGTTTTAACATCGTTCTAGATGTTATAGTTCGCAATGCTACTAGAGTAAATAGAGGTATCAGCTGGGGTCTCAACCAACAACTCGAGAGCCTTGAGTATGCAGACGATATCTGCTTACTTTCCCACAGCTATGAAAATATGAAATCAAAGCTAAAGTGCCTCGAAACATAGGCAGCAAAAGCTGCCCTGAAAATAAACATTGGCAAGGGTAAAGCAATGCGCTGCAATACCGTGAACAGTAACAAATTTCGAATAGGAAATATTGAATTAGAAGAGGTCACGTCATTTTGCTACCTGGGTAGCATTTTAACAAATACAGGTGGTTCCAGCAAGGATGTTGCGTATCGAATATCTAAAGCCAACCAAGCATTCGGTACCCTTCGGTCCCTTTGTTCGCAATAGGAACCACAGGACATAATATATATATATAAATATTAACTAATTTTTAGAAGATATTTATTGAAAACCAGTTGCTGATATTAAATCCATTTTATAACCGTTACAGGAGGCGAGGAAAACCTTTATAACGAAATTTTGTTTAAAATTATTTTTTGCGACAATTTATTGACTTGAGTCTAGGTACACCCTTATATACGATATCATACCACCCTTATAAATAAAGAACCTTACCAGAACATTAAGAATTTTACTCTTAAAAAAAAATGTGATCTAATTTTGTAGAGTTGGGCATTATAGTTCATAGTTAATTTCGTTCATTCCGATATTCCATCTTTTAGTTTATTCATTTGTTCGACAAATGTTTTCAATTATTCATTAAATTATATGGGTCAATGCTTTGTTGCATAAATCCGCACAGTAGGAGCAAAAATCACAAATGAACGGTTACAAATGAACTACTTATTTCAGTTTTAACCGTTCTATTGTGAATTTCTCTCATATTATGCAGAGCTGTTAAACAAATCATTGAACAATATAATCGTATGAATAATTCCAAAAAAATTTTCATGCAGACATATGACCTAAAAGAACGAACTAGTTCAATTAATGCAAATGAACATTTTACCACAATTACAATGCTTTTCATGCACATTTTCTTCGTTTGTAGAGGTTAAACACGACACTTAGAAAACAGTCTCAGTTGTGGCCACCGACAACTATCGTAATGTTAAATTATATTTTTAGTCGTGATCTACCCACCAGAAAATTGGTACGAAAATCGAATTTTTGAAACTTCTCAGCCTATTTTTAATACTAAAACATTCGAATAGCCAAAATTGCTTTGTTTGATTTTGTTATTTTCATTAGATGAAGTTACCTGCCAAATTTGAAGATTCTAGTTTTGTTAGTTTATTAAATACACCAAACGCCCCTTTTGTCGGAGTTAAAGGCTGATTAAAATAATCGGACTTTGTTAACAAATATCACGACTAGTTAGATTGCCCTGATGAATAGTTTATACATATAATGATTTTTTTTTCAATGGCAAATATCCTAATGAACGTATTTAATCAAAACTATAAAGCTTTATTGCATTAGCAATTTTTTTTTTTATACATTTTTAAAAAATGTGTTCACTGTAGTGTACTAGGGTAGTCGAAGGGTTAATTGGTTAAACTTTTTATGAAAAGTCGACTTATTTTTGTTGGTTTTCGGTTTTGAGGCGCTTTTGTTTTCGGTTAAACCCGAATAGCAAACTCTACAGACTATGTTTTATTCGACCAAGCAGCTTCATGTTAAAAATAATCAAAATCGGATCAGCGGTTCAATTGTTGTGATTGGAAATGTGGAGACACCTCAAAAATCATTATCAGAGAAGATAATTTTGCCATTTTTTGCATTTCTATGCAACCGAATTGAAAAGTGTATATTAATGGTAACAACTTATAAATTCAGTTAGTACAACGATATTTACATTAGATTTCTCAATATTTTGGGTGTTTCAAATAAAATTCCGTTGAAATAACCGAACTTTGATGTGAAAACTAATGTTAAGTTGTGCCAGCCCAGCCGTCTGAAATTCGTAATAACCGAATTTGAGTCGTAGTAACTGAATTTCAGTTGGCAAATAGCTAATTTTTTCTCTGTGTGTGGTCTTAAAATAAGCTTTTTGTTAAGAAAATTGGCTTTTTAAAATTTTTTTTCGCTTCCCATGCCTTTTTTGTCAATAATTTTGGCCTTTTCTTTTAAAAATTCGAATTTTTTTTTACCGTTTTTTGTAGTTTTTCTATTTTGTTGCCATTTTTTGTCTTCTCTGATCACAATACACAATCAAATATTTTAGCAAAGCAATGAAATGCATAATTTTATGTGCAAAATTTCCAGGGGTTCTCACATTTGCTGTCACAACTTTTAAACCGATGCGCCGATTTTGATAATTTTTAACATAAATCTGCTATGGATTTGCATAAAAATTGTAGGTCGCAAAATCTAAAAAATATCTAGTTTATGGGGTGCTGAGAACTACAATCTTAAAACAGTGTTGTTAAAAATGTTTATCATTTCATTTTCTAGTGAAAGTGTATATACACTCAAAAAATAAACAAAAAATGCACTTTCCATAATAGTTAAAAAATTTAGTTAAAATTTTCTTTTAAAACAAAAAGTTTTTATTTAAATTTATTTTCATCGGGATAAACATTAATTGCATTTATAGTAATTAAATGTGCTAAAGTCCCAAAACTTATTTAACAAATTGTGAAAAGCAATCTGATGTAGGCGTGTCCCTATCCGGATTTCATTCCTGCCTAAGGAAATCTTCAGGGGACTTGTTATTAGAATTTCTAGAGATATTTGTTATGTTAAATCACAAACTCAATGAGAATTTCTTGTCCTCGTCTAGGAGCGAGATTCAAGTTTTTATGTATTATAATGAGTACTGAAAAAAAACGAAAACAATCTATTGTTTTTATGGATTTTGTCAATTAATTTTTCAGCAGTTAAAAATAAACTAAAGAAAAGTCAGTAGTCCTGTTTTTAACTGATTTTCAGTTAATTTAATGTGTATATTCAGTAGTTTTTACGGAAAAAATATTGTGAGTGTATTTATCTATAAAATGTTTTTTTTTCCTATTTAGGATTTTTTAAAACATTTGGGGAAAATATTGATGGCAACTCTATTTTGTTGTTGTTTTTTTTTTATTTTTTTGTTGAAATGACATCGCACCGCACTTGAACGCGGTGCGATAATAATCTCAAGCGTATTTCGGTAGCTACTGCTGCGTAAATTACACTTGAAATCACGACAACAACAACGTGCTTTGGTTTTTACTTAATTTTATTTTTTTTTCTTTTCATTCCCTAATCTGTTTATGTCACGTTTTGTATACTCTTTTTTCTTTTTAATTTCTGAATTGTGTTAAATTTTTTTTGTGTGTAGTTTTTTATTTAATTTTCAAAAAAAAAAAACTGAAAATAAATAAAGTAGGTATACAATACACTACATTGTGGTAAGTGGTTGTGGTAACAGGATTCACGAAATAGGTGTTAATTATGAATATGAAGTAAAGGAGATTCGAACATATACATTAGAGTGGAGTGAAGTGAAGTGAAGAAAAAATTGGCTAAAGGTGGAATCGGTTTAAATAGATCGCACTTCATATTCATGGCCTGTGAAAATTTAATTATTTATAAAAAATATAAGTTAAAATTGTAAATTAAATCAAACTGATATATTTTTGTTTTACATGTCCTTTAATTTTTTATATAATCGAAAACTACTATGGCTTTCGGCAGACCAGTACGTCTGGTGGGAATCGAACCCACGACCCCCGCACTGATAAGCCAGTACGCTACCAACTAGCCTTAAATTTGCCATAATTATGAATTTTATTGATACCCTTTTTATTGATCCTCAAGAATCAAAATGCGAATGTTTTAATATATAGGTTTGTTTGTTGTGTGTGTGTGTAGTGATTCATTTCCAGAATTTGCGTTAAAATGGCATCGATTCGTTAGTGCATATTTTGGCATATTTTGCTTTAAATGCTTATTTTTGGATTTTTTTTTTCGTTTTCGTAAAAATCTCAATTTTATTTTATATGGAAATAGCGATTAAGAGAAATAGTTTAAAGCGGATTTTTAAATGGGTATTTTTCAATATAAATAACTAAAAATTTTTTTTTAGTTGTGTAAAGACGTATGCAGAGATTGTCTAAAATATTACAAAATTTAATGAAAATTACTTAAAAACATGAAACTTTTAAGTGGCTCTCATTTCAAGTTTTTTTTTTTTGTTTGTTATTTTCTTTTAAACTATCAAATTCCCAGTTCAGCTTTTTAGAAGATAAATGTGATATAAATTCAGAAAATCAATTCACAACTAACTACATATTTTCCAAACGTGGACGTTGAGCTGTAATTTTGTATATTCAAAAACCTTTTGAAAACAAATAGATGAAATTTTACGTTTGAAAATGTATAAATAATACTTCTGCTATAAAAATTTGTAGTTATTTGGGTTGTAATACAGTTTCTTTATTTTTAATGTAAATGTCAGTCATTTGTAGCACAAAACTAATTTTTTACTAACCTTGTAGTTCATTTAAAAAACAAACCACATCAAATAACTGTTTAATGATTTTACATTAATTTTTTACAGTCGTTTTTTGTTTATTTTTTACTAACATATGTGGTTAATTTTTACTACAATTGTTAGTAATTTTTTGAACAGTAAAAGCAAATGACAAATTTAAGTTGAATTTAATTAAACGTTTTGTTCAAAAAAGTTGTCTTACTTTTTTTTTAATAGAAATCCAAAGTTTCGTTATGTAGACCTACTTATGGGAAAAAATATTTAGGAACATAATATGTGAAAGTATTATGGCAACCTGACCAAACACCAAACGTTGTCAAAATATGAGTTAGAATGGCGGTGTGGACAAACCATTAAAGTGACGAACCAGGAATTTAGAATATGGGTTCCTAATTCCCTCTTAGCGGCCTGGGCAAACCGTTCAATCAATCAAATTGAAATTTAGTATGTGGGTTCTTAATCCCGTGTAGCCTCTTTTTAAAAACCGGTTGAAACCGATTTTTTGAATTTTTTTAAAATTGTGAACATAAATACTTTATAAAGCCATAAAGATAATCCAGCTTTTAGATTTTTGAAGTTTAAAAAACTCGCGATTTTATTCACGTGTTTTCATTTACAAAAAAAACTTGGAAAAAATAAAGAAGTTGTGAACTTTGAAGAACCATAGTTTGCTAAGTAGATGGACTATTTCAAAAATTCAAAAAAGTTTCTGAAATCTGCAGTTGTCTACTTGTGCGATCTGTAATCTGAAAATAAATGTTTCTTTCTAAAAATGCATTTGTACTGCAAATGCAAATACATTTAAGCAATAAAATATTATATGTATCGATAGCTCAGTTGGTAGAGTTGTCGCCTAACTAATTGTTAAATACCAGAGACCCCAGGTTCGAATCCCAGCATGTCCACGATATTTATTTAATAAAAAAAAAAAGTTATTTATTTAATTAAAAAAAAAAAAAATTTATACATTTTTTTATGAAAATCTATTTGTAGACACATTACTTTTTCCCACCATGGAACCATATAAGTAGCCAGTTACTTTACCCCTACACGATAATGAGTCCACCCATTGCTTTTAGGCTCATCGCCTGTAAAATTCATCAGTGAAGTAAGGTGAAATGTAATACGTGCAGCCCTATGTCGATACATTATTTTACCCATGATTTGGTAATGTCCGGTTTTGCTGGGTAGGAAATCTACTTAATAAACAATGGCTCTTTACAGTTCACAACTTTTAGCGTTTTTTAAAGTTTTTGAAAAATGAAAATCCCGATTTTTAAAATTGCAAAGATTTGTCTATACGTCTCCACAGAGTCATCCTATTTATTCCCAATATAAAAAATCGTATGACACTAGGTCAAAAAAAAACACTTTTTAATGCTGTTTCCTGGAATTACTGATATTTTTAAAGTGCAGGAGAGTTCATTAAAAATGACAAAAAATACATTAAAATGACATTAAAAATACAAAAGACTTAAAAATTTTTCCAAAATGAATTACTCAAATATATAAAATAAATTTTAATTTCTGAGCCTAATTGAGTAAAATATTAAAACCGCTTTAACCGATATGTTTTTTGAAATTCCAGAAACGCAAACCGTTTTCTTTTTAATTTCTACCATTCGGAAAAACCGGATTTCGAAAAAATGTCGAATAATCGATCACGCTGCACGGAGAAAACTAAAAGCGGGTTTCAATTAAAAAAATTATTCAATAAATTAATATTTTAATTGATTTTGCACCTATCACGGAAATGATAATATCAATTAAAACTTTTATTGAATATTAAAAGAAAAAAGTTATAAATAACTATCTATGTGTTTTTGGTAATGTTGTGCCTGTATGTGTGTGCTTGTTTTGTATGTTGACTTCATATGTATTCGGTATTTTATACTGAAACTTTTCTATTTAATCATACAGTTTATTAAAAAATAATTTGAGAACTGTGTTTTAAAATGCCTTTGGGTATTGGCAAAAAAGTCCTTGAAGGCCTGCCCAAACTTCTTTCCCAGTAACCTGCAATATAATATATGTGTTCATTAGAGTATATAATAATAAGGATATTTTTAAAATTTTGTCGGGAACGCGGTAAACGTGGGGTCAAAATGGAAAAGCCACCCCATTGGCGGCCTGCCCTAACTGCTGAAATTAGAAACTACGAATGGACGTATGTTCCATGGAGTATAGCCTAATTCTGATCAGTTTTTTTTAGAGTTTTTGTCAGAAACGCGGCAAAACTGGAGTTTAAAGGGAATATGCTTGGAACTTCTAATTTATTGACCCGCGTTGACATCAGTTTAGATGGAATTTTTGTAAATTCCTACAGTGTGGAACAACTAGTGGAACCTCTTGACGGCGTGCATATATCGTTTTGCCTAGAAAAATAAAACTTTAAATGTCTTTTCTTTTAGTATGTGCTAATCCCTAGATAAGGTACTTTTGGAATTTTCGACAGAAAGGTTGTAAAAATTTGGGATCAAAAGAGAAAAATCTGTCATAAAAATTTCTGTAAAATAGTATACTTGATTTATAAAACGTTTAACTAGTTTTTCTACTAACTATTTTTTTTTTTTTTTTAAGTGTACATTACTTCTTCCCTCAAATATATTTTCTTTTTTGGGAATACCTATGGGGAATGCGAAATGTGAAAAAGTCTCCTCCTTCACGGATTGCCTATACCAGTTTAGTTGAAAAGCTTAAATTTAATATACTATATGTTCACTACACTCATAGAAATAAACCAGTAAAAATAGCAGAAAAAGCTGCTAGAAATTAGTTAAAATTAACGTTGCAGAAAAGAACTGTTAAAATTAGCAAATTTTTAAGAACAGCAAAAATAAAACGGTTAACTTTACAAAATGTTAGTTGTATTCGAGTTGAATTTTAGTAAATTGAAAATAGCAATTTACTCTGCCAACATTAACAAAATATTTGTACGCTAAAAACGGTAAACAAAAACTGTAATATCAAAAAACTTTTTGCTATAACTATTTACCTTAAATCTAGTAGAATGCAAATAACAGTATATTTTGCTAAAATGAACGGAAATGTTTGCTAAAAAATTGTAGATTGTTGATTTCAAAAGGGCAGCTTTTAATTCGCATTACACAAATCTAAAAAAAAACAACTTTAAAAATTTCACATTTTTTTGTCTACTAATATTTAGCACATTTTTTGCTGATTTTAGCAGTTTAATTTGTTACTTTCAATTAACTAGAATTAAGCTCAAATATAAGTAAATATTTGTAGAATCAACAGATTTATTTTGCAATTCTTATTTTACTAATATTTAGCAAAAACAAATCTGCTAAATTTAGCAGTTTTTTCTGCAACGTCAACGTTAACTAATTTTTGTAGTTTCAGCAAATTTTTTTACTATTTTTTTTTTTCTACCAGTTTAGGGTTTACTGACGAGTTATAATATGGAGCTTGCTCCAGGAACGGCATAAAGTGGGGGTTAAAAAGGACAAAATTCTTTAAAGTCCTTCCAAAACGGTTAAAGTAAGAAACTTTGGTTGTGGATTCGTTCTTCAGCGTAGACATCTGCTAATATGTATGAGATTCTTGGAAATTCCTATGGGTACCCTGCCCGTTGCCCTTTAGGCTAGCAACTTCTTTTACTTATCATTCCTATTAGGAACCGTCCAACTATTCCCTTCAAAATATTTAAGCTCCTCCTATATTAAGTAAAGGTTTTTAGGGTCATTTCCTAAGTATCTAATTTTGCTTTTTGCGAATATAGGGTACTTTATCAATCGTATTCGATTTGTGTCAATTTTTTTACAATTAACAAGAAATAAGCTTATTTCGATTTTTTTTTTTTTTTCTTTTTGACAAACCTAATGAAGTAAACAGCCAACATCGTTTCGTTCGTTAGTCTTGTTTTCTTTTCCAATTTTTTTTTTTTATTTTCATTTTCGAAGAAACCCTTTTAAAGGTGTAAAACTTTAGTGCTCATTTGTACGCATCACTAAAAATGTTGGTTGATGATCCAAATGTGAATTTGAACGCGAATTCATGCTTAGCCAATATTTGTTTGCAGGTATAATTTTATGAAGTTTTATGCATGTTGTTCTGTTCCTCGTTGCTACACTCATAGAAATAAAAATTAGTTAAAAATAGCGTTAAAAAAATATTGTTTTGCTAAATATTAATAAAATAAAACAAGGACAGTAAAACTGAAACTGTTAACTTTACTAAATTTTAGTTATATTCTAGTTGCATTTTAGTTAATTGCAAATTGCAATTTACTCTGATCAAATAAGCGAAAACTTTTATGAAATATTTGTAGACTAAGAAATGAGATTAATCAAACTATTGCACGCATTTTATCTTGTAAGGTTTTTTATATAATTCAATGAAATATCAAGTAATCTTTAAAAATATATCTAAATTTTGTGTAAAAAGTATCAATCTAAAGGATAAGTTAGTTCCAAAAATTGGATAAAGTAATTGCGGTTAATGTTGATTAAGCGGGTAATGTGGAACACCCCGTTATTTCACAATCCAAGGACTATTTGAGAAATGTTTGTTGTTAAAACCGTTGCTTAATTAATGTCACTTACATTTATGAGACTAATACCATAATCGTTAGTTTTTAATTATTTGAAAAGTAAAACTTGTTGTTCTTGCTTTTTTTTACATGTGATTAAAAATTTATTTAGTACAAAAAATCTTAAATATGTAACTATTTTGCAGTTTTGCCTGAAAGAACATGAGGAAAGGAATTTTTTAATGCTACACTCTGGGAACTTCGGCTGTAAATATTTGTAGTTGTTTGAGTTGTAATAAAGTATCTTTATTTTTAAGTGAAAACACAGTCATTTGTAGAAGAAATTTCATTTTTGACTACAATTGTAGTTCAAATAAAAAACAAACCACATCAAATTACTGTATTATGATTTTACATTTATTGTATATAGTATTTTTTTTATTTATTTATTTTCAAAAAATACAACAATATTGTCTTAACAAATAATCGATAGAGTTTTTGTTTTCAAATTTATTAATTGACCACTTTCAGGAATGTGTTGATAGATCTATTTCGAGAATTTTCTAGGTTCCCATCATCAGAACACGTTTTGAAAGAGGTGACAATCTCATGCAAAACATCAAACATTCATATAAACTAGTTTTCTCACTAAATGAAAACTAATATATGAGCACGAAGTTAAAGATTATCACCATTGATCAAAAATAAATTGAAAACTTGTTTGTTATGTGCAAAGGTCTACATTTGGTAAATATTCAATACACGGTTTTTGTCTTTTTCTTCTTTTTATTTGTACATTTGTTTTTAAAACCAAAATGTACAGGGGGAGTAGCAAACAAGACCATACTTTGTCTTTTAAACAAGAACTTGTAAAACAAATTAATGTTTGTTTATTTTTTATTGCATATGTGGTTAATTTTTACTACAATTTTGGTTAATTTTTTGAGCAGTAAAAAAACAAATGACAATGTTAGTTAAATTTACTGAAATGTAAGTCGTCATTTCTTCAAGTGAAATTTCATTTGTTTTTAACTACATTTGCAGTGGTATTTACTGACATAGTATTCTAAGTGTATTAATGTGTGTTAATATTACGTTTAACAATTTTTAATAAAGAAATATAGAGTATGGCCTCGAACTTGAATAATTTTAATTTTTAATAATTTTTTCAAAAATTTAGTTGCAGATCGGCTAATGTGGAATACCTTAAGGCTATTCCACATTACCCTTTCATGTCAGTATTTTTTTTAAAATCTATAATATCAATTTTGAATTTAAGATTCTATAACTATATGTAACGAACCTTCCACCCCTACCTCCTTCAGGCCAGGCTACCTATGAAAACGGCCGTCCTCAGGGCTGGGGTATGATGTAGATTCGGGTTTGAGACAAAAATAATAAAAGATAGCAAAAACAAAATGTAAATGTAAAGAGATCATGATAAAGAACATAGAAGGGATGTTGATGATTGATAAGGGATATCCAGATGATGTTAGACTCCAGTGTCTTTACCCACCCTGCCGTGCTGACTGCAGAGAATTTTCACTAAAGAAAAGATTTTGTAAAAAAGATCACAAATTTATTAACAAAAAAAAAATAAGTAAAATTATAATAAAAATAATTTAAGTAAACTTATAATTCGTAACGAGAGATTATTAATTATAATATTGAGGGAAATTTTAAGAAAGCCCGATTAACGGGTGTATAAAACTTGTATGGAAATCCTATATTTTATTATGGCAACTCAAATGCCATATATACGCTTGTTTTTTTCCTATACATGTTACGAAATCCCATACAAAATTTGACATCCCAGCAAAAAATAGTTCTTACCCAGAAGCGCTTCCGGAAGGCATTATTTGATAAGGAAGCGCTTCCAAAGGAAATAAAGAAGGCATGATGCCCCACTTAGTATGTCTCTTTTAAAGCGCTTCTTTCAAGTGCTCTTAGAATCAATAAATTCATGCCTTCTTAGGCACTAAGAAGCGCTTTTTTGTATGTTGACAACATTAGTGCTTCATGATATGCATACTTTATTGCTTCATTGTAAGCGTTATTCACTGCTTCAAAGAAGGCATTCTGGGAATCGCGACAGAATGCCTTCCCTAATTGCTTTATAGTATGCAAAGCGGTGAAGCATACAAATGTAGTTACTACTTACCAAATCCAGGTTATTTTTTGCTGGGAATATATTAAAGGTACGAGGGCGGCTCAATAAGTCCGTGACTTTTTGAATGAAACACAGTTTTTTTTTGCAAAAAAAAATATTTTTCAACATAATCTGCTTTTAGCTCAATACACTTAGTCCAACATTTCTCCAATTTTTGTATCCCTTCCAAAAAATAGGATTTTTCGAGGTCCTAAATAGGCATTTCTTGGCAATATGGGGTCGTTTTTTTTTAAATCCTCGTTAAATCTTTCCAATAAGTTGGCATAATATTCGCTGTTTATTGTTTTTGCTTTTGAAGGTAATTAATGTGAATTATCCCGCGTGCATCCCAAAAAACTGTTGCCAGCACCTTATTGGCCAAAATGGTCAAATGAGAGCAAACGCGGCATAAATCTTGCCACACTGTCATATGAAATGCCCATGACATCAACAATCTCACGCACTTTTACTCTTCGATCGGACAATGCTATATCGTGGATTTTTGCGACATTTTCGGGTGTATTGACCTCAATTGGCCGTCCAGAACGTTTAGCGTCATGTGTACTTGTGCGAAAGTCAGTAAACCACTTTTTTACCATTGAAATCGATGGTGCCGAGTCCCCATAGTATTTATCAAGCTTTTCCTTGGTTTGATTGACGGTTTTTTTTGTGCAGAAAATAATGTTTAATGAGCACTTGAAATTTACTGTTTTCCTTTTTTAAAAAAATCTAAGAGGTTGTATGTTTTGCACAGCTGCTAAACGCAAAGTAAACGACGGAACTTGCTCAAAATTTGACAGTAGTCTATTAACAGGTGGTACTTGATGGGAGCAGTGCTGCATTTCACATAACTATGAGGGAATTTCGAAAAGTCACGAACTTATTGATCCGCCCTCGTACTGCCAATCGTTTTTTTTCGTTTCCATGTTGAGTGTGAGGAACAAAACAAGGCTTATCTACTTTTATTTTTTTGACTTAATACAACATACACTCTAATAAATTTTTATTTAAATTTTCTACCATAATGGTGCCTACCTTTGAATCCTTAGAAATACTAAAAGTGTGTAAAATTCAAATATTTACACACATTGTGTTTAAAAATTATAGACACAAAAATTTGTATTCATACAATTAAAATTATTTTTGAAACATACTTCATGTGTGTAAATTTAAAATATTAGTGCCTAAAAAACATAAACACATGAATACGGAATACACTTTAAATGTTTATAAACAAATAGAAAATGTTTTAATATGCTTTTGAAAAAGTTTTCTAATAAACAATTGCAATCTACCCTATATGGAAATTAATATGCTAAATTTAAAAAAGGAAACAAACAAGTGTTTAATCTTGTGATTTCATTAGCATATAGTTTATTAACAAACATAAATTCAAATTAAGTTATTAGAGCAATTCCATTTAATATCACCGTAATAGTATCACCATAGTAATAGTAGTTTTTCAATAGCAACAATTAAAAAAAACACATTTTCTGGTGTACATACTTCTACATTTTTTCTGATATCTCACTAAGTAAGAAGCTTTCCACTCTAAAATTTTCAGGGTGTTTACAACACAGGTGTAGAGCTATTTGTATAAAAAATTGATTTTAAAGTTCTTTTTTAAAAAATTTTTATTTTAAAAAAATGTGTAAAGTTTTTTTTATTTATTTTTTTATGCCCCAACCCCTAGCCGTTCTTATGCAAAAATAAATTTGTCGATATTTTTACACATCAAAAGTTATGACCTTTTAAGTGAAGTCCCTATCCCACAATTTGAAGCCAAAGGGTTGCCAGAGTTTTCAAAAAAAAATTTTTTTTAATACTTGCGTTCACTACCGCACATACACACAAAATTTTATCAAAATCGGAAAACATCGATTAATTTCACGGCGATATTAAATGGAATTGCTCATTAATTAAAAAAAAATCAGGCCTGTGTTATCAACAATATAATGCCTGAATAATAAGTTTAAAGTAATGAATAATTATAATAATAATAATTAAAAAGTATTGAATGAAGCAATTACCAAACGTACAAAATAGTGATTAACAAAATTATTGAACGTTATTTTTTTTTTTTTATGTTATGAAAATGTTGAGGCTAATATTAAAAATATCAAAAAATTAATTCCATAGATTGTGAAATTTCGTGTGGTGTAAAAAACGAAATTATAGTTAATGTTAAATCTAAAAGTGAATGATTTTATATTAAATATTTGCGAACGATTGCAATAAATGGAATATTTGTTTGAATTTAAACTTTAATTTCATGAAGCCTTAATCCAAACTGCAATTAAACAAATATATATTATGAAAAATATGTATTCATTAAAAAAGATGAATTTTAAATTTTGGTGGATCATATTTATTGAAACATCCTTAAAGAAAAGTTCTGTGAATTGATTGAAAATTAAAATTATGCGATTTATGTGCCAGAAAACTCAAAACCTTAGATTTGCTTTGTCATATTTGCATACTTACAAGGAGAATATCTTTCCGCTAACTTTCAGATCTTAATGTTACTTGAATATTTAACATAGTGTGTAATAATAAACATATTTGGAAAGAAGCATATGTGCAATTCCTAGGCGATGGACGCGACATTCGCACACTTTTAGTTGACAAAAAAAAAAAAAAATAAAGGAATGGAAATATGTGATATATATCATCAGTGTATTGCAGTTACGAAGAGTACTTAATTTGAGGAAAAACATTGGGCAGAATCTGTAATGTAACAAAAATATATAAGCAAATATCAGCGAGAAACGGACGCGACAAATATAGAAGTTATTTTTATGCACACATAGAAATATACAAAAGTCAGCGAAATTTGTGAAAAAAAAAGATTTTGTGAATGTGGAAATAACATTGAAAGAACATTTTTTAAGTGTAGATTTATGAAATATGAAAATTTTCTTTTATTTTTTATTTAAATACGTACAAATAAGGGCGCGACAAGACGGACGCGACATATTGTTCGAAGAGAACAAAACACATTAAATTTGGTAATAATAATGATTCAACTTTAATAAAAAAAACTTAAAAAAAAACATAACATAAAGTTAACTTAAAGTAATAATAATAACTGAAAGTAATAATTTCAATTAGGTACTTTAGGATATATAATCGATAATAAAGTTGGATTTTCTCAGTTAATTTTAATTATAGATTTTAATGAATAAGAGGTCCGAGCAACTTCAATGCTTTCGTTGTCGAAATACGAAAGTCAATGCCGGCTTTGAATCCCTTTAATATTTGGAACATTCTGCCACAGCTCAGCCAGTACAGGTAAAGAACCCATAATTTGTTGTTCCTTGCACATTGATAACACAAGGCAACAATTTTGAAACAATTTTAGGGGCTTTGAAAACCACTATACAATTTTGATGTATTGTGGTCCCAGTAGTACAAATATGGTTCAATTTTGAAATTCTATGGAGAGGTTTTTTTTTTTAAAAATTTTTAAGTAAAATTATAAATTTTTTTAGACGTTTCTCCACATAATTAATGATAACTAAAAAAAAATTAGTCCGATATTATTCAAATAAATTTAGAAAAACTGAAATTTACATAGCCTTTAATCCGTTAATATATTGCGTTTCAATCGGCTCAGTAGTTTCGGAGTTATAATAAAAAATTGAGGGAAAAAATATTTTTTTTTACGTGAAAATAGCAAATTTTTTTGTTTTAAAAAAATCATAAAAAATCGAAAACGGCAAAAATCGTTCAGATTTATTGCTTTATCGCAAAGCCACATGTAATAGGAACAAAATGAGATATCGATCATAAAAATCGATTGATTTTTTTTCGAATTTATTCACAATTAAGTGAATTCGCTCATTTTCACCAAATTTTAGTTTTTTGTCTGATATACATAAAATTGAGTAGTTAATGTTCTTCTTTCGATTGATTGAATTTTGAAAACATTTTCCCCATGCTATGTACAAATTTTCACATCAAAAATGCATTACATAGTAACATTCGTGTATTTTTTGGCAAACCCCTACCTAGAATATACTGATTCTATTCTTCGGAAAGACATTTGTGTTGGATGAGTTTAAATGTAAATAAATAAATAAATTAAATAGTAGAAAATTTATATTTTATTATTCACATTTATTATAATAAATAAAACAAGAAAATAAATAAATAAATATGTATTATAAACTACAAACTCTGAAATTTTCTTTTAGTCGATTTTCTACTATTGTTGAATAACGAAGTGTTACTCTGAATACTCCAGCAAAAATCAGCCATCATGTGTGCATCCCAGCGACCCTGGTATCGTTCCTCCATTGTCCGGATATCTTGGTGGAATCGTTCGCCCTGTTCTTCACTCAAGTCTCCTAGATTTTCAGGAAAACGATCTAAGTGACTGTGCAGGTAGTGTACTTTGATGCTCATGTTGCATCCAAGATTCTGGAAGTGAGTTAACATCTCTTCAACGTGCGCAACGTAATCATCACCCTTGTTATTTCCTAAGAAATTTTGAATAACCCATACAAACGAATCCCATGCATTCTTCTCAATTTCTGACATTGAACTGCCAAATTCAGTATCGTTCACCAATTTGCGAATTTGTGGGCCATCAAATATGCCTGCTTTCAGCTTTTCCATACTTAGATTGGGAAACTTCCTTGAAATATACTGGAAACATTCACTATCTTTGTTAAGTGCTTAAACATATTGTTTCATCAGACCAAGTTTAATGTGAAGAGGGGGTAATATGATGCGATCTCGGGGCACTAGAGCCACATTTATAACATTTGGCGTACCTGGAACTAGTGTTTCCCTAGAAGGCCATTGTTTTCTCTTCCAATGTTCTGTTTTAGCTCTGCTGTCCCATAAACATATAAAACAAGGATATTTTGTAAAGCCGCTTTGTTGGCCTAAGAGAAAATTTACCATCTTAAGATCAACACAAATTACCCACTTATGTTCATCATACTTTATCTTCTTCATGACCAATGCAATTACAGAGTATTCTTCTTTTACTTTGGTTGAATGTGCGATCGGCAAGGAGTGAAATTTATTTCCATTATGCAAAAGGACACACTTCAAGCTGCGTTTTGATGAGTCGATAAATAAACGCCATTCGTTTGAATCATATCTCTGTAAGCCCATGGCAGTCATCAAACCAGAAATATCTGTGCAGTACACAAAGTCATCCTCTTCAGCAAAATAATGAAGTAAGTCTTTTTCTCGAGTACGGTAATACGAAACTTTAGTTTCTTTAGTTATGAGACCTGTTTCTTTCATCCGGGACGCAAGTAATTCAGAAGATCTTTTCGACAATCCAAGGTCTCTAATTACATCATTAAGCTGATCTTGATTCCATGGTCTCGGCGAGAAATGTTTGTGTGGGATGAACTCGTCATTTTCAGCTGTAGATGGTAGTGCTGGATCTGACATATCTGATTGGTAAGACATACTTGAGGTTGAGTGTCCTGGTGAAGATGAAAGCACATGACTACAGCTTGCACCCCGATCTTGAGCATATTCTATTTCTTGTGAATGTAGAACTGCAAGTGTAAACCCATCAGCAGACCTCGTGGGGTAAGAAAATCGCATATGTTTTCCAAAACCGCTTTTTGTACTTAAACAAAAATAACACTCGGATGCGTGGTTCGCTGTTTCTCTCCATAGCATAGGCTTCAAAATTTCCAAGTGTCGTCTGTAAAATGAAAAAAAAAATTGAAATCAGGAATATGAAGAATTCTAATTTTAATTAAGAAATATTGTAATTATAAAATATTCCAAATCTATTAATTTATACTTACTTTACGTTAGAAGACTTCATAGATAAATTCAATCGACATGGAATGCATATAGTACTCGGTGTCCAATGCTGGTTCAAATTGTGCGGATAGATATTATAGCAATCTTGATATGACTTTTGCAATGAAGTTAAGAAGCACTTCCGTTTTTTCCCGGTGATATATTGGCCGCACACATAACAAAATAAATCTGGATCGTTTTTACATAAAAATGTTCTGGCTTTCTGGCTCATTTTTATTAATATTTGAAAATTGTTTTTAACTTCTAAGCTGTATGACTCTAATTTTTGTGTAGGTATTAAATGATGTTTGCGTTATCGCAAACACTTCTTGAATGAAATAAAAAGGGTCAAGGAGATCTTATAAATACTGATACTATAATTTGGGATAACCCTTTGTGTGGATACAGTTTGTGTACGCTGCAAATTTTTTATTATTCCCAAGAATCCTAAAAAACATTAAGGACTTTTATGAAAAAAAAAATCATCCGTTACAGGTAGCTAACGGAAAATAAGAGCACTTCAGCGTACACGCACATTTATGAGCGTTTTATTACTATCCTACCGCAATCGTAAAAATTAAACAATCTTTTGTTTATTACTTATTTTTTTTTAATTATTAGAATCATAAAAATGTCATAGAGGTTTTTCCCAAAGCGGTTTTGCCAAAATGCGTGTCGTAAAATGCACCTGTGTTTTTATGTTCTGCATTTTCATTATATAGTAGGTACAATTTTCTACAGTGCTTGTAAATATGCGATACCTTCAATTAATTGTAAATAAAAATGTAAAGCATGCATCGATTTTTATGATCCATATCTAGTTTAATTCGCATGATATGTAGCTTTACTACAAAAAAATAAAAAGTAATATTTTTTGCAGTTTTCGATTTTTTCCAGATTTTTGTTTTTTCAAATTTTTTTTTTTTAGCATTTTTTTTTTTTTTTTTGCTAACAATTTGTTTCATAACTTTGAAACTATTGATCGCATTATTGTAAACCTTAATTTTTGTAAATTTAATTTGACAAAATCGGACTAGTTGTTTTTGAGTTATGACAACATAAGTGGAGAAATGTCTCAAAATATTGTCAATTTTACTTAAAAAATTTTTAAAAAAAAAATTATCCATAGAATTGAAAAATTTTACCATTTTTGTACTTAGGCAGCCATGATGCATCAAATCTATATAGTGGTTAGTCAAGCCTTTTTTTGCTGTTGACCTGTGTAATTGATAAAACGATAAAGCATCTTTGAGAACAATATTTGTTGAGCTAAGGTAATTGTTAGTAGGAAATTTCTAAATTACAAGAACAAAAATAATATTACTTTAACCACTCTTAAAACACATAAAAAAAAAATTATATAAATCGCAAAAAGGCTTAGAAAAATGTTTTTTGCAGTTGTATATTTCGGCCAAGAAATGAGAAAAAATTAGAAATGCTTTTTCATTCATAAAGTATGAACCTTTAAGCTTTATTGTAGAAAACAAATAAAAAGTTCTGAGCACTTTGCATTTTTCACTCGTGGTTGACCTTTTTCTGGAATTGCCCATATTTGTGTAATCTTATTTTCCAGGCGGAAACATGGATTTGACTTATTTTAGAAACATTTTTGTGTAGGAACATTTTAATAATTATTTGTCCCATTGAAAAGATCTAGAAAATATCTTTCGATTAGCATCCAACTGGTACACAGAAAAAAATATTTCCCTGTTTTTTTTTAATTAAATCGGTTGTTGAAAATTTTAAATTCTGTCAATTAAAAATTAATTGAATCAATTAATTATTTGCTCAAATTCGGAATTTGCTCGACATTTTTATATATTATCACTTTAAAGCAAAACAACATCAACACATTGTTGTTGTTTTTTTTTTTTTGTAATATTTATGTAGTTTTTTTTTTTTATAAATATTTATGTTTAGTGGCATTAGTAATAAATATTTTAAATTCATTTTAATTTTCTTATTATGATTAATACTTTATTAAGTTAAATAAATCTGAATATTTAAATTGTTTAAATCTGAATATTTATTTATTCTAAAACATTATCATAAAATTTATAATTTAATTTTTAAAGTTCAATTTAGTTTAATAAAAATTTAAAATTTTTTTAAACCGAAGGAAAATGCAACAAAAAAAAAATAAAAATTATTTTATACAAAAAAAAAAAAAATACTCTGATTTTCGCAAAATAGCTAATTTCTACAAAGTAAAAATCCGAAAAAAACTTAGTTCCATAGTTCATACGCTTCAATAGAAAGAAAAAACTAATTTCTGTGTGAATTTGTTCACATAAGTATAAATAAATCTTCTAACTAAATGAGAAGTTCATGCCCGTTTAAATTCAATGTTATAAAATTCAAATTTTAAAAAAACACTTTAAAAAAAAAATGATTTGGTATGGCAACAAAACATTTGATATGACAACAGCCATTTTTTTGGGTTTTTGGGAAGTTATGCAATATTGATCACTTTTTAATCAAATGAGTTATTATTTAATTGAAAAATAATTCAATTAAAGAGCTATCAATTTCTAATTGAATTAGTAATTTTTGTTGTTGGCGGAATTTCGTCTATTAAAGTTATTGAATCGGTGGTTTTCGTTATTAAAATGGGCTTTTATTTTTTTGTGTTTATATGAATTCAAACCGATATAGAAAAACAAAAAAATTTAATAATTTTGGATCATTATATTTATCCTTAAACATAAGATTGTGCACCTAAAAGCATATACATGTTTAAGATCCGAGGGCCCGGACAAAGGGCCCTTGTTAGTAGTTAAAAAAAAATATTTGCCACATCGCTTATATGTAATCAGACTTGTGATTTTTAACTTACTTGAGGGTTACACGATCAAGTTTTGCCTATCAAGTTTTAATACACTCACACTTTTTTACCACTACACTCACACTTTCTAAAATTGAAACGAACTTGCTTCAGATTTCTCTTTCAAGTGGAGTACAATTCTTTTGAATTTGATTTTGTTTTTCCTTTGCTGTAGTTCTTAAATTGCTTTCAACTTGCGTGCAGCCTACGTCACAGCTGTAAAAGACTATCAAGAAAATCTTGATCGTGTGCCTGCAGTGTTAGCTAATCAAATTTTTGCCTTTCATTTCAGCTAAAAACAAGAGAACATATAAACAATCGTTTTCGAGGCTACAATAAATGGTTTTTTTAAACACATTTTTATATTCGCTCACCACAACAAATGGCCTTATCCAAGTTTGCGATCGTCTTGAAATAGTATTTTCATATTTCCATAAGATAGAAAGGTAAAACACCTTCAAACATATCATACGCCAAAAAAGAGGGCAAGCCTTCACAAACGTTGTAGTAACTTAAATGATTTAAGTTCAGAAATATTTTCAACACATTCCGTGTAATTTTGAGGACTTATCATCGGCTTTTTCCATATCACATTCTTGAAGAGATTCTTTATATAAAAGGCAAAATCTGCAATTTTGTGGCTTACTAAATTTTAACTCAGTATCGCAATACGGCAGCCATAGTATATTTCGGACGATCCGTTAATAGTTGTATAGATTCCAGTCGTTCCCAACTTCTTTAAATAATTTATTGGCGGTAAGGTTTCTAAATAAATGTTTTTTAAATGAATTTTAATTTGAAAATAATTTAAAGCAATTTTCATGCAAGCACTTAAAACTTGCCTTTTCTAAACTCTTATGATTATGGAGATGTTATATGTATATCTAATGTTTTAATATTGTAATGCAAATATTTCACTTATACTTTGCGTCTCTTTTATTATTTTTGATTTAAGATCTTTTTATGTTAGAGGAACGTTTTTAATTTATTTTGTTATTTTCTTTATTGACAATTTTTGAACTGCACTTTATTGTATGTATGATTACGCATGAAATGCCTAAAATAAAAATTTGAACACAATAAGAGAATTTTACACCTATAATATGTTGCTTTTAAAAATAAGAATATTAATAATGTTTTAGAAATGTATACCAACAACCAATAGTGTTTGAAAAAAAGTAAAAAGCATTTTGTGCGCAAATGTATGCATTCTGTGTTATTTTAAATAAAATGTTACAATCGTCAATGTAGTAAATTTAAAGGCATTTTTTTAGAGTGTACAATAAGTCTCTGACTATTTAGATTTGATTGCGTGTAATGTGGAATACTATTCTAGGTACTCCACATTACACTCCTTGGTTGAGTATGTAGACTTTTTGGGACATAAGCTTTTTCGTGAATAACTTTTTTTACAATAAAGATAATGTATTTTTGTAATGAACAAAGTTAAACAGCAAATCTGGTTATATTTTATCATCGACTTTGTAAATTTATAGTCAATACTTTGGAGAAAAACTGCAAAAAAATAAATAAAATAGGTATTCCACATTACCCGAACTCACTCTAACCAACAAAAGGTAAGAGAAAAAATAATTGAAATTTACAGAGAAAAAAAATGATCGTACTCATACAGCAAGTGCTAAAAATTAAAATTTTTACGAAATACGGGTGCCTTGAGGGCTCAAGATGTGTCGTCGGGTCAGGTTAAGGAATGTATCGACTCTCTAAATCGTCTCGGACTTAACAACTCCTTGACACTGGGCTGGGTTCCTGGCCATGAGGGGCATGAGGGCAACGAACGGGCTGACTGTTTGGCCAACTGCGGAGCTCGTCGACAATTCATTCGCGTAGGCAGCGTCAAGCGAGGCTGTTTGTATCTCCCTCTGGGGAGAGGTCGCGGAAGGTCTTGTCTATGACGAGGGGCGAACTAAGGACCGTGACGGGTTACCTCACGGGACACTGTGGCCTAAGATATCAATAGTACAAGATGGGACGATCCTCTACGGATACGTGCAGGTTTTGTGAATTGGAACCCGAGTCCTCAGAGCATGTTCTCTGCAAATTTTCGAGCCTCTCCGACAGTAGGGTGCGTTATTTTGGTGATCGAATAGTGACGCATCGGACGTTTGGAATTGTTTACCTGGTAGGATAGTTTGCTTCGTAGGGAGCCTGAACTTATAGGGTGTATTCGTTGGCAGCACAAAATACCAACTTCTGGTCGCGGTGCATATTGCCACTTCAGTCTAATGTAATCTAACTACGGGTTCTAGCATTGTTAAAAAAATATAATGACCAGAAAATCAGCTGTAAAGCCAACTGTTCAGATATTTGGGTCAGAAAAGTTGAAAAAGTGAACGATTAAAAACATATATAGTACAAAAGGTGCCGAGCCAAAATTCCAGGAATAATGAGAAGGCCAAAGAACGAATCCAAAAACTGTGTCGTAATTTTGTAACAAAATGTTGTATAAAGGATGACGAAACCCATGTCCTTGGTGACGTTTCCCAGCTTCCAGTGCAGGAATTTTGTATAGCGAATGCAAGAGGAGATGTTGAGGAAACAATTTGGACAAAACAAAAAAACAAAATTTACAACGACATTTTTAGTTTGGCAAACAATTTGCACTTGCGGCCACTGAGACAAATGGAAAGATATTGGGTTCTGGTGAAAAGAATTATGATGAATACCAAACAAGTCACCAAAGATGCTATAACTGGAATTTCTGAAAAAGTAAAAATTTTATTCGCATTAAAAAAAACTTTCAAAATTTCGCATTCTTTATATATTTTTTTTTGTCTACTAAAGTTTAGCAAATTTTTTCTCAATTTAGCTGACTAATTTTTTTACTGAAATATAACTACAACAGATTTCTTTTGCCATTCTTATCCTTACTAATTATGCAAAAAAATCTGGTAATTTTTGCAGTTTTTCTTAAAAATCATTTTTAACTAATTTTTAGTAGTTTAAGGTTAAATTTTTACTCATTTTTTTCTATTAGTGTATGGTGGTGGTGTTCCTTCTGCTATGGTTCTGGTATGTTCATTTGACAGTGATTGTTGTGTTTTATGCGCGTGTAAACAAGGTAAAACGATAACAATCTTATGATTTCTTTCAGTTGTTGTTCAATTCTTTCTTATTTTTTTTTTTTTTTTGTGAAGTAAAAACAGTGGTTCTGAACAACTCCGCAAGGATTTCTCTTGAGTGTATAGAATTTGTGAAGACTATGTTAATTTTTAACAATTTCGTTTTTTTTTTTGTGCTTAGAAATGAAAACCACTGTTATGCTTAAGGAAAAAAAAAAATAAAAGAGAACAGATTTTGAAACTGGCAGCTGGTATGATGAAGATGAAGTAGGATTCACCAGAAATTGCGCAGTAAATAAAACTTTATAATATAAAGTTCGAAGAAGAAGTTTGTATACATTATGACCATTTTGTAGTTCGGCTGTTATTTTTGCGTTTTTTTTTGTTAATTTTTTTTTTTTGTTGCTGATAAATGGTAGACATTCTGGTGTCTTTCCTATACCCTACGGTCCGTTGTGGCTCGGCGTCTTCTAGGTTTGTTGCATTTTAGGCAACTTTTATTTTTTTGAAGAAGCAACACTCAGGAAATTTTTGCTATACTCAAAAAAATGTCGTCCAATGTTTTTTAATTTAATCGATTTGTTGAGTATTTCGAAAGGTTTCAATTAAAAATTAATTCAATTAATCAAATAATTGCTTAAAATAGCAATTTTATTTTAGACGCAATTATCATATTATTTTTTCATACACTATATGCATAAATAGAAAATTTTCAGTATAAAATACCAAATCCATTTGAAGTTAACAAACAAAACAAGCACACATACAAACAGACTCAGCATTGCAAAAAACACACATACCAACGTATAGATCACACACTTTTTTGTGAGTATCATATATATTTTTTTTTTGTAGAAGTTATTTATAACTTTTTTTCCTTCTTAATTTTAATAAAAGGTTTAATTGATAGTATCATTGCCGTGATATATGCAAAATCAATTAAAATATTAATTGATTCAATATATTTTTTAATTGAAACCCGTTTTTAGTTTTTTCTGTTTCTAGTACGAGTATTATACCAGAAACTTCGCAAAAAATACACTCATAATGGATTATTATGCTTAAAAATACAAAGTTATTTTTCATAATGTAATATTGCAAAATTTTCTTATTCCAAGTAAAAAAAGTTATATAGGGCAACATCAAAATATAAATAAATTAATTATGTGAGATGATATCAAATTTGATCCGAAAAATGGGAACATATAATTGTATCTTAAATGCATCAAATTGTATCGAATTCGATACAATCGTATCGAATTAGATGGAATTCGTTGTAATTAGATACAATTTTTACAATTCGATGTATATTAGATAAAATTACATCCGTTTTTAGTCCCCATTCAAATTTTTGGGTATTATATATATAATTATATCAATTTAGATATAATTTAATATTTTTGGATAAGAGCTGATAAAAAAAGTTTCTAGTTTATCGTAACGATAAAATTTTAAAAACGATTATATGTAATTTGTATGTTTAAATTTGTTGTAAATTCAATTGAAATAATTTTTTACACAACTCTTTTTGTAAAAAACTGTATGGGAAATTTTTGGACTTTTTTTTGAAAGAGAAGAAATTAAATTCAAAATTTTACATCCAATAATTAACTACTACCGAAAGAACGTATATTTCTATAGTTTTTTTTTTAAACTAACGATAAATATTTCTGTGGATTTTAATGGATTCTTCATTTGAAAACAAACTTCACATAAAACTTTATAAATAAACTTAAATCGGTAACAGAAAATATATTGTGAGTGCAAAGATGTCACAAATAGTGTGTTCGAATACTGAATAGTTCTTATACTCATTTTAATACACGCAGAAAAAAAATGTAGTTGTACTATGATTGAGGCCACAAAACTATATTAGCTACAGCCATAAATTATTGTTTCAATATTATTGTATCAATCATATTTCACCAATAATATGGTTGTTTTAATCATTTTATAGTAAAATTGTCTCTTTTTTTCGGTTATAATTTTGTTCTCTTCTCTACCGCTATACAATAGTATTTATTATCATATTAGATTCTCTAATTACAGACATATTATAGTTGCGACAACAATAAGATGATCAGCCTGTTTTTTATAAGCTTTTTCGCTCTTTTAGTGTCATTCTTGTTTAAGCTTTTGTGACAAGAAGTTGTGAGAAGCAGTCAGTCCGAACAAATTAAACAAAATTAAACTAAAAGACGTAAAAATAAAAAAAAAAACATTGTAATGGTGATATTTTCAGTGGAAGATGGAATAACTTGGTAGTCTCAACCGGTCTAAAATGGGAACCGTAGGCAAAAGTTAGTGATTCAGTTTTAAATTTTTTGTACTCATGCAAAATAAATTGTAAACAAAAAAGGTTTTAAGAAATACGAAAGAAAAATTTAAACAAAATACACGTGCTTTTAAGTTTGTAGTACGATATAATTATAATATGTTTGCAATAATCATAATATGGTAATAAATTATGACGAATTTCTTTTCTATGATAGTAATATGACAACTAGGACTATAATATGGTTATAGAGAAATATCATGATTGATACAAACATGTTATTATCATTATAAATATATTGTGAAATTGTATTCTTAACAATACTTTTTATGCGCACTTATGCTGTAATCACATGTTTTCATTATTATATTTATCCTGACAAAATAAGATTTGTGCTGAAAAGGAGAAAGTTTAGTTTTGATTTTTTAGAGACTACAATAAAAAATGTTTGTAAACATCGCATTGCGACAAAATAATGATTTATGTAACTCCATAAAAACAAACTTATTCGTTAACGCAAAGACAATTTGATCACTTGAATTATGTATTTTAAAATAGGTTTATTTAAATGTGTTAATTATTAAATAAATATACATTTGTACTATTTAAAAAAAGAAACATGCATATATTTTTAATCCAGTTTCAACAATATGCTGGAAGAGTAATGTAGCAATCATACTATGATAATTTTTTAAAATGTCCATAACTATAATATGATAATATTGAGATAAATTGGGAATCATAACATAGTAATCTAATTATTCTGAGTTTCATATTTCTAACATAGGTGAAGATTTTTTAAAGAAAAAGTGCATTTTTAATTTTTTAATTGTCATTTTGACCAATCTTTTATGCGTAGAAATGATTAAGTTAAAGTCCAAATTTGAACACTAGGTTAAACCTTACGAACCGAATATTTAATTTTGAAGAAATACTTACTAAAAATAAATGCATATTTTTGGCAAATGCGATTTTTAGATGCATTTTTGAAATTGTTCTCATCTTTTCCAAGTTTTGAGACGGTCGTATTCTTTATCTGCTAACGGCACATCCACAAAACATACCCCCATCTGAGCATAATTACAACATTATCGAACCATTGTTTTCAAATATGTATTCCATGCCCGGTAGAAAAACAACAAAAATTTTAAAACTAAAAGAAAAATTGGTTTCAGTTTTCGACTACAATGAATTTACTTGTTAGGTGATGGCACGCCAATATGGAACGGCCATATACTCCCAGGTAGAAAAATACAATCTTTAAAACGTTTTAAAAGCATTTTTCATGATGGTACAAGCGTTTTCAGAACATACCAAATTACAAATTTAAAGCGTTTTGAGAATGTGCAAAATGATAACCCAAATTTACGGTCTGAGGATGGTATTTTATAACGTTCTCAAAACATTGCAAAACAAAATTTTGAAATGCTTTTTCAATCGTTAAATAAGTATTTGCAGAACATTTTGGCTTACAGTTATTAAGCGTTATGAAAACGACCCAAATGATAACCGCTTTGAGGGTTGTAATTTTGAACATTGTCAAAACGCTCGAAAGACAAATTTTAAAGATCTTTATGAATTGTTCATAAATACCAATTTACAGTTTTAACGTTCTCTAAGCGTTAAAAAAGCTACAATTAAAGTACTTTGTCATTGTTTTCAACACAAATATCAGAATAATAATTTTAAACAATTTTATATATTTACATTTTGAAAAATAATATTTTTATTGAATTTAATTAAAATATATTTTAAAGTAACAAAATATAAATTAATAAGCTTGAAACATAAAGTATTACTTCAGGGTTTTAAATTAAGGGAAATGTGATTTAGTATAAAAAATATACAATGAAACAATTGCTATAACGCTATTACATAAATAATTATGAAACATGTAAAATATGATTAAAATAATATAAATAAAGCAACAAAACATTGTAATTTTAAATAGTTTAACTAGCGTTTTATTAAGTTTTGAAAAAGTCCTCTAAAATATTGCTTTATCTGTCCTCAAAATATAGTGCTTTATAAAAGATATACAAGGACTATACACTTTATAGAGTCGCTACATTATGGGCTGACCATATTGAGTGATTTATTGAACTCGGTTCATGAAGAGAAAAGCATATAAAAAAATTTCATAAGAAACCGAGTTCGCATATAGATAGACCCCCTTATGACAGTGTTGTTTTTTAATCAGTAAAATATTTTGTAAAAAAAAAGTATTTCTAAAGTACTATTGGCAAATGTTAGAAAAACGCTTTAACGCAATGGTTTTACATTGGTTTTATTTTATAAACCGTTGTAAATTTTGTACGATAAGAACCTCTAAAGTACTTTTTACAAACGTTGGAAAAACGCTTTGAACCAATGTTTTTACAGTGTTTTTATTTCACAAATATTTGTAAGTTTTGTATAAAAAGTATTCCTAAAATACTTTGTCCGAACGTTCGAATAGCAATCCAAAATAATGTTTTTTAAATGCTTTTTTTTCGTATTATTTGCAATTATCGCTTTGGAAACGCTTTTATTTTAGTACCATCAAAAACAAACGTTTTGAAAACTCTTCGTTTTTTGTACCATCCCAAATTTCTACCTGTGCTATTATATATTTCTTATGTGGTAACATATATAACGATATGTTATATATTGACATTTCTAAAATTAGATATTAGATATACATAATAAGATATCATAGATCTATTTTCATATATAATAATACATTCTAATATATAACACAATATGTAATCATATATGGTGACATACAAGCTATATAATTTAAGATATAATAATACTGTTTTATAAAAAATATTTTTGTGTGTGATATAATATGGTTATATATGGTCCCATATGTATAATGCAATTCAATATATAGTTATATCAGATATTAAATATTGTAAGATATAATTATGTAAGATTTCATATATGACACAAAATTAACAAATTAGTTTAGAGATATGATCATATATGGTCCAACATCATTCATATTTGTTATGCGTATAAGACATAATTATATATTTTTATATATAGGCTGCATACATAATTATATATCCGCAGATGTCTAAATTATTTTACTTTAAAATTTTATTAAAAATAATAATATGTCATGGGATTTAAGTAAATCCAGTTTAATATCAAAATATCTCATTCGATCCGCCAAAAATTTCTTATCGTTTTAGTTCTAATTGGATCCAAGTAGATCTACAATATTCCCATATATATATATTTTGGGATCTATCAGGTTCTTAAATTAGATATTATTGAATCCCCCAATTTTGATCTAACTTAATCTAGTAATATATTTGAGGGATCTAATCGGATATTACTGGATACCCCAATTTTGAGATAAATTTGAATAAGAATGAATATCGATCTATATCAAATGAGATTTGATTTTACATTTTAGAAGTAACTTTTTTCTGATCGGGTCCTGAGCCTTATGGCACTAAAATTTTGCACTTCGACGAGTTAAAGTGCTGTTAATCCAAACTTACGAGCCACTGTTCCAAAAAAGAAAAATTGAGAAGGTCATTGAGAAATAATAGCAGTTTCAAAGGATTTAAATCATTTAAATTGATTGTTAATTAAAAAAATAGTAAATAAATGAAAACTTAAAAAAAAAGAATAAGAAAAACAAACGGTACTAACTAATGATCAGAATTTAAAATATAATTAAAAATTGAAAATATAATTAAAAATGGAGGAAAATGTCCCTGCTCTGCAAAGAAACACAATGAATCTGAAGTCAAAAAAATAAAAATTATTTCCAAGTTGCTGGCGTTTCTCCATTTAAACTTAAACCTTAGGAAAAAACATTTATTTCACAAGAACACGAAAATTTGGTTTTGAGGAATGGTCATTGTAGCACTTAACTTTGGTAAAATATTTGGACACATTTAAATTTTATACATACTACACTAATAGGAAAGATTGTATTATATTTATGAAAACCTCGACAAATATACTCCAGTAAATAAAAAAAAAATCCATTTTGCTCTATCTCTTTTTAAAAATACTAATTTTGGTGACAATTTTTTATCAAATAAATAAACATTTTTAAAATTTGTTTCATAAAATTTTACGAAAAGTTTGATGGTATTTCTGTAAACTAGATAAATATCACAATTCTCCAAATTCATTAAGTAGATTCACTCATATTTAAAAAATGTGTCAA
Organism: Delia radicum; assembly: GCA_021234595.1. Lineage (NCBI taxonomy): Eukaryota > Metazoa > Arthropoda > Insecta > Diptera > Anthomyiidae > Delia > Delia radicum. Next base: position 69,000,358 of record CM037853.1, read on the forward strand.
CATTTTTAATTTTTTTTATAAAATTTAAGCTCTATATTTCATAACAGAGTTTTTTGCTTCAGATTCGTAATTGGGAGGCCATGATACTTTAAAAAGTATTGTTATAAGTGTGTGTATAACTCAATAGTTTAATTTGTGGATTTTTTTTAATTAAAGGCTATGTAAAAAATCTCTAATTTTCCACAGACTTCTAATTAAGCTTTTTTTAGTAGAAATGAACAACTTTCAGTTATTCCTATTTGGTTCAAATTTTTGACTTGTTGTATGCAGGTTTTTCTCTGAGATGTATTTATTGATGTGTATACTCCTTTGAAATTCAGATTTTCCATTTGAAATTTAGAAAATATCAATTAAAATTCAGAATATCCATTTGAAATTCAGAAAATATCATTTGTAATTCAGAAAATATCAATTGAGATTCAGAAAACTCATCAATTGTAATTTAGAAATTTTCAAATAAAATTCAGCAAATATAAATTGAAATTCAGAAAATATCACTTAAAATTCAGAATATATCAATTGAAATTCAGAAATCGTTGTTTTCAATTTCATTTAATATTTTTTGAATTTCAAATGATATTTTCTGAATTTCAATTTAATTCAGAAAACGTTGTTTTTAATTTCATTTAATATTTTCTGAATTTTAAATAATATTTTCAATTGACATTTTCTGAAATTCAGATTCTAATTGATATTTTCTGAATTTCAAATCATATTTTCTGAACTTCAATAGATGTTTTCTGAACTTCAAATGGAAAATCTGAACTTCAGTTGATGTTTTCTAAATTTCGAATGGAAATTCTGAAATTCAATTAATGTTTTCTGTATTTTAAATGAAATTTCTAAATTTTTAATAGATATTTTCTAAATTCCAATTGAAATTTTCTAAATTCCAGTTGCAAAATTTGTAATATAAGTGAAGAGTTTATGTGTCAAAATATTTAAGCAAATTTAAATTTAAAGTGGACAAATCCAAAAAATTTAATTTTGAATATCATGACGGGGTAAAAATCACGCTTGAACGTTTTCCGAAATGATAATTTTATGTGGAATTTATATACATAAAAATATAAAAGATGTTGATGTATTTCTCCAAATAACTAACCCATAAAATAGAAAAATAAAGACACAAAATTGAAAACGTAAATACGCGAAAACTATACTGACTTAAAATTTGGGTGTAGGAGAGCAAAATTCTTTTAAAAAAATGTTCACTCCTTTTCCCTATAGATTTTTGGAGATTAGTTTAATATAATGTGGCCCTCCGTAAGATTGTGCCCACGCCTGCCATATACATTCCGGAAAATATATATAAATATTTTTTTTTTTTTTGTTAATTTTTTTTTTTGATTTTACTGTCGAAAATTCTCTATGTGTATAAATGTGAGTACATTTTATGAATTCATATATGAAGCGTGAATAGGTTTCATTGAATGACAGAACATGAAAGAATGCTTAACTCAGCACTTGTTTCAAGTGCGTTTAAAATAATAAAAATTGAATTTGTTCATTTTATGATTGGCATTGTACTCTTAAAAGAGTGTATGTTTAGTACACAAAACAAAACTGAAAATGTATTTAAGTGGAACCACAAGGATATAGCAAAACGCAGAGGAAGTCTTTTATAAATTCATAACATTTTACAAGTTTATACACTCACAAAAAAAGTCAGTAAAGCAACAAAAAAAAATTGCTAAATTTAGCAACATTTTTGCTGAATTTACAATTTTTTTTTACACTCACAAAAAAAGTCAATAACGTCAGCCAAAGTCTTGCTGGGAGGATCCTTGCGGAAAAATTACTAATAGCAACAAAAAAAAAATTGCTAAATTTATCAACATTTTTGATGAATTTACTAATTTTTGTTGCTGATATTAGTAATATTAATATTAGTGCTGATATTAGTTACTTTTCTGCAAGAAACCTAGCAAAAATTTTGCTGACTTCACTGACTTGTTTTTTTTTTTTTTTAGTGTATGAAGCACCTTTGTTTTCGGATATATATTTTTTTTTATTTTTTATTTTTTTCAAATAGCACATACAATTCAAATGTACAGGACACAAGGTAACCACCAACTGAGTAAACTGCGTGTTTTATCACGCAAAATATTCAAGTACATACATCCTGTGACATTTGCACTAAAGCGCATTTTGGTCCTTCATTAAAATTTCATTTGTTAGTCTTTTGAAAGAAATTATACTGAACATGAATAGAACATTTTTTTAAAACACCTTCAATTTTAACAATGAACATGGAAAATTCGTTACAACTCATTTCCTAACAAAACAAAATTATATATACACCGAATGGAAGGTGCATATTGCTTACTCTTAACGCCATACGGTTTTATTGTATCATGCTGGTATCCTATTGAACAGGACAGAACAGAAAAATTGTAAAAATCACGTACGTTTATCTCATGATTGTAAGACAATAGAAAGTACTTGAAGCAAACACTTGAAAAGTTGCCAAATCCTCTGTAAGGAGGCGCAAAAGATAAATACCGCAAACTGTGTTTCTTTCACTCTAAAAATCATGATCCTTTTTAAAAATACAACAACAGTTGCATTTAAACAATACAAAAAGGATCTGCTTTTATTTTCTTAATTTATATGTTTTCTATAGAATTTTTTTTTTATTCATTTTACACTATTTCATTAATGTTTTTAAAAATAATATTCATTCTATGTTAAGACTGTACGTAAAATTGTTTTTTTTTTCAAACAATCTTCATACAGATTTCTTCTATAACTTTGCTGTGGAAATAAAAAATTTCCGAAACATTTGTTTTTCTAGTACTGAAATTATTGAAGATATAGAAAGTAACAAAAATAGTTAAAAAAAACTTAATTTTTTTAGGAAAATATTAAAATATTACACCAACGATGTTTTTAAGTCCTTCAATAGACACATCTTACAGAGTGATTAAAGGACTATGTAATTTTCCAACTATATTTATTAACTAAAGGGTCCGCCATCTAACTTTTTTTTTCAACTAGTGCTTATTTTGGGAATGGTAACACTTAGCTCATGTCTGATTTGACAGATAATTAGTTTTATCCTTCCGCTGAACGAATATGGTTGTGTATACGCTTGAACAACGCTGGCGACATTACTTTGAAAATCATGGTAATGTTGCAGAATGTGTGCGAAAATTGCGTACGGATTTTGGAAGAAGAGAAGCACCGTCAGCTCCGTATGTTCGTTATCTTGCCAAAAAAATGTAAGAAACTAGCATCCTCATCGATAAACCAACGCGTGAAAAGCCAAAAACAGTGCGTACACCCGAGAATATTGCTGCTGTGGCAGAAACTGTGCGTGAAGCGCCATCAACATCAATTCACCGTCGTTCTCAACAATTGAAGATTTCGGAGACATCATTGAGACGAATTTTGCATAAAGACCTTGGTATGACGCCAAGGTAGCCGAAGCAGCCATTTGAATGAAATTATTTTCCATTATTAACCGAAAGGATTGTACTTTCAAAAAAAAAAAAAAATTTGAGAAAATATTCAGTAGTTTTTTTTATATCATTTTCAAAAAAAAAAAAGTAATTTGGCGGACCCTTTATAAATACAAAAAGAGAGATGAGAAAAAATATAAAAACTAAAAAATTAACCAAGTAAAAATTAATAGAACAAGTATTTACATAGATAAAAAGTCTGTGTCAGGTGGTTCAGAGTCACAATGGACACAGGTGAAAAAGCTGGCTATTATTTTTGCACAATTCTAGTGAACAAGCATCTCGCATGTGTTGCAGCTTAAGAAATTCTTAGAATTTAATTTTATACACATTTCCTTTAAACGAATTTTGCAGAAATTTCTATTTGAAGAAATCGATGAGGATGGTGAGAGCCATGTAAATTGTTTCGTAGTAGGAAAATACGTTTGAATATACCGCCTATTTTCTTATTTTGTTGTTTTATTATGTATTTTTCGTTATGTCTCTCAAATTAATTAAAAAAATCACATTTATAAAGTATTCTTCCAACACAACATAATTACGATTTAACATCCCCATACGTATTTGCCCTTGAAAACAATTTAAATTCGAATTTATATCAATAACACACTGCTACAAAAAAAAAAACACTTTTTGTCAGAACTTGAAAACCGACCTAGTGGGGGTTGTAAGCCTAGGTGAGGACATACAAAAACTGTTTTCAAAAATTTTGAAACACCCTCAAAATTTTGAATTATTTTCAAAAAACTGTTTTAGGGTAGGTCGTGCACTTTAGTACCTCTAACACATTTTTTGACCGATTTCAAAATTTTAAACAGTTTTTGGAAAGGCAAAGAATTAAGCTTTCATGAAATGTATTCATAAAATATATATTCCAAGAAATTAGGTTTTCAAAAGTTTCTAATTTTTTTTATTTTTTTTTCCTAACTTTTCAAAATCAACAAGGGTTATTTTAATTTTTTTCTATGAAAACCTATCTCTTTTTGCACTGTATTTTATAGACAATTTTATATAGAAAAGAGATATAATTTGTTAAAATCGGTTTATATTTGTAAAAGTTACTAAACTTTTTCTAAAGTAAAAATTTTGGGATTGCAGACTTTTCTTTTGGTAAACCACTGAATGAATGGTGTTAATGAAAAGTTGAATAACTTTTACAATTTTCATCCGATTTGAAAAATGAAAACCATGTTTTGTTAAGAACTAAATTTTCTTTATACGTTGGTATAAATTTTTTATAAGCTTTCATATTAAAATAAGCAATGAAAAGCTACTGAAATCAAAAAAATTTATAATTTTCGTTTTTTGGTAGATATTCTTAACAAATACAATACTTATAACTTATAAATGTATCAAAAAATGCACGTCATATTAAAGCGTAATCAGTTTTCTTTCCAAACCCGTCAAAATGTAAATCGAACATAAACTGACTGAGTTACAGGTCGATAAGTTGACGAACATCACTGAAACCAGTTCTTTTAGAATAACTTCTGAATTTGAGGGTGTTTCTGAAATTTTTTGACACAATTTGTAATGTACTCAACAATACCTACGCTAGGTCGTTTTCCAAGTTTTTTTTCACTGCAGCACCGTGTAATTTTTTCAAATATTACCCAGCAAAAAATAGTGCCTACCCAGCAGCGCTTCCGGAAGATGTTATTTAATTACGAAGCGCTTCCAAAGCAAATCGCGTTGTCCCACTTTTTATGTTTCTTTTAAGCGTTTTTTTCATGTGCTCTTAGAAGCAATAAATTCATGCCTTCTTGTTCAAGAAGAGCTTTTTTATGTTGACAACATTAATGCTTGATAGTTTGGATTTTTTATTGCTTCATTGTAAGCATTATTCACTGCTGGAAAGAAGGCATTTTGGAAAGCACAACAGAATGCCTTTCCTAATTTCTATATTGTATGCTATGTGGTGAAACACTATTTTGGAAGCATACAAATGTAGTTACTGCTTCGCAACTGCAGGTTATTTTTTGCTGGGTAACTTTTGAGAATAGTATTGAGAAATAATAGTTCTCGTTAAGAGAACTATAGAAACGTTTTATATTTATCAAGCCTTTTTTTTAATTTGTTCGACTCAATAATAATAATTGAAATTCATAGAAATTTCAAATATATTTAAAATTTTTCTCAAACACAAAAAATATAATTTAAATAATAAATATTTTTAATAATGATTTGAGAATTATACATATTCAAATCTTAAAAATATTATTTAAAGAGAAAAATATTTTCGATAAAGACTTGAAAATTACACTCTTTTTCCAAATTCTGTTCCAATCTATAAATTCAACTTTTTATTTTATTTTCTTACACTTACAAAAAAAAAAAGGTTTACAAAATAATAACAAACGAAATCAGAATTAAATACAAACCATTAGATAAATTAATTAACATTTTAATTTTACTTTTGCAAAATTATATATATTTTTTTTTTAATTATAAAAATTATAATTTTAATGTAAGTAATTCGTATTTAATTAAAATATTACAACAGTTTAATTTATTTCTTTTTATTAAAAACGCTACGTACAATTTTCAAACTAAGAAAAACATTCAATATATACCATGGATGGTAACCGATTCGATGATAACGCTATTTGCGTTTTTTTCGGTATCGGTATTTTAGCGGTAACGGTACTTTAATTATTTGGGATTGCTTAAATTTTTAATAAATGAAGAGGGGACGCGAATAACGGTATACAGCAGACGGGAATAACTTGGAAAATGGTCAAACCTTGATATTTTAAAATCCCATTGTAACAAATTCGATTGTGTCAACCGATTTTCGTCCAACCGAAATTCGGTTGAGGCAACCTCGTATATTCGGTTGCTGAAACCTCGTATATTTGGTTGTCTCCACTGAATTCTGTTGTTACAACCGAATTTCTGAGACTGCATCAACCGAAGCAATTCGGTTGGATGACATCTTTCGATTTTTATGAGAGTGTAGTTAAAACGATCTGATATCAAATAAATCAAAATCTGTTTTTAAAAGTTGTTCCAATATTCGATTTAGGAAGAAAGCATACACTTAGAATACTATGTAGGTATAGACCACTGCAAATGTAGTTGAAAACAAATGAAATTTCATTTAAAGAAAGGAAGACTTACATTACAGTAAACTCAACTAACATTGTCATTTGTTTTTTAATGTTAAAAAAATGACTAACAATTGTAGTAGAATGGTAGTAAAAAATAAACAAACATTGACTTTTTAAATAACAAAAACCAACTGTAAAAAATTAATGTAAATTCATAAAACAGATATTTGATGTGGTTTGTTTTTTTAAATGAACTACAAGGTTAGTAAAAAATTTAATTTGTTCTACAAATGACTGACATTTACATTAAAAATAAAGAAACTGTATTACAACCCAAACAACAACATATTTTTAAAGCAGAAGTTCCCTGAGTGTATTTTTTCTACTAAAAACTTAGAGCGGTTTGGTATTTAATGAATATTTTAACACAAATTTCTAAAAAAAAAACTTTACATCTTGAAAAACAAGCTAAAAAATAAATTGAAATCAAAATTCCAAATTATTTCAACATAGTTTGATATCTTTACAGATTCTGTCGAAGTGCGCTATAATTTTGCAGACATGGGCGGCTTCAATTACATTTCACAATCATTGACATGTGAAATTTCAATATTTCAATATATTCAATATTATTAATAGTTTCAGACCGACGCTCACATTTGTAGGCTTAAACGCTTCCTTATGAAATATTTAACATTTTACATACCAAACATGGGGATTAGTACAACATCTGGGTATTTAATTACATGTAATTAGACGTAAAAAAGTAATTGGTCTGTAATTAAATAAGCAAATATTGGTATTATGTCCCATGTTTGGTATTGACAAAATTGAAAACTTTCCAAGGAAGCCATTAAGCCAACAAGTGTGAGCGTATAACTGAAATTATTAATTATATGACAAATTTCATTATTGAATGATTTTGAAATGTAATTGACGCCGCCCATGTCTGTAATTTTGACACATTACTTTTATAGATAAGGTCACCTAGTTTCGATTTTGATTCTTAAAAGGTAATAAATATCTGCATTTCTAAATTGTCAATAAAATTAAATTTTTAAATGCCAAAAATTATAACTTTCTAATAAGGTTTTAACGAGATATTCAAACAACAAAATACAATTTGTAAGTACGCTATAGTTTTTGAGCAGTTATTTTCATACACTAATAGAAAAAACTTACAAAGTGTGTCTCCAGACAAAAATAACGAACACGAATTTTTTCGGTTCATTTTGTATTGTTCCTAAGACAAATGGGTTACCAAATGAAAGAGTTTCTGAAGACACATTAACTGATGCATAAAACATGTCGGATAACTTTCAAGTATTTTGTTATGTGTTTTAATTGAAATTAAACTGGAGTTTTGTTAAGGAATTATAATTATAATCTAAAAAGTTATGTTTATTAATCCCTGTTTCATTTAACCAATTAGGTGTCTAAGCTTTTTCCGATAATTGTACGTCTTTTATGAGACTTTTCCCGAACAGCAACCTGAAGTTAGTATAATTTCCATACACTCATTGAAAAAAATTAGTAGCAAAATTAGTAAAGTCGTTAGTAATCCAACGTTGCTAGTCTTCAACAAATTTTAAGTTAAAATTGAGATTTAAGTTTAAAATTTTGTGATTTTGGCTTGGGGAAATACTAAAATTTTTAACTAATTTTTTTTTTTTTGCTGAATTTACTAAAGTTAATAATATTTTATTAATTTTGAATTTCTGTGAAACTGTTTAAAAAAATCATTGGGTTTGCATTCATGACGAGTTTTATTAATTCAAAGATCTTCTTAATTAAAAAAATTTATGAAACTGTTTCATAAATTATAATATAACGCTTCATTATCTGAAAGATTCCTTAGTATTCATAAATATTTTCATTAATACTACAAACATTTCATAAACAGTGACTTTAATGAAACCTGTTTTATATGTTCTAAGAAAAGTTTCAATGAACGAGTTCCAGTGACAATTTCAATCGAAGCTACTGTAGAGAAGATAATTCTCTCAGTGCAGTTTTTTTTGCTGTTTTATTTTAATCTGTTAATTGTACTGCTTTTTTCTGCAACGTCATTTTTAGTAACTTTTTCTGCTATTTTTTCAGGCTTTTTTGTATGAGTGCACAAAAATTTAACGTTATTTTCTAATTTATCGGATATATCCAAATTTCATTAGATCGCAGAAAACCCATATGGAAACTCATATTGTTAGTAAAAATTTTGCTAAAACCTCTAAAAATTAGTACAAAATGCCGTTGCTGGGAGCTATTAAAATTAACAAATTTTTTTCTATGTGACCTAATTTTAGTTAACTGAAGTTAACAAATTAATCTGCTAAAATCAGCGAAAAAAATGCTAAATATTTGTTTTCAAAATAGATCACAAAATAATGTAAAATTTTTAAATCTTTTCTTTTTATTTTTTTTATAGTAATTAAATGTGCTAAAGTCCTACAACTTATTTAACAAATTGTGAAAATAATCTACTCTAGGCTTGCCCTATCCGGATTCATTCCTGCCTAAGGAAATCTTCAGGGGACTTTGTTATTAGAATTTCTAGAGAAATTTGTTAGGTTAAATCACAAACTCAATGAGAATTTCTTGTCCTCGTCTAGGAGCGTGATTCAAAATTTAAAATATCAAAGAAAAAACAAAAACGACAACAAAATATTATCACAATTTGCTTTGTCATCTTCCAAATACTACCCTGGTTATATTTTAAATTTTTCATGCGAATAAAAATCCCTTTTGATATCAGCCGTCTACAATTTTTTTTATAAAATATTTCTGTTGATTTGAGCCAATATACTGTTACTTGCATTCAACTAAATTTAACGTAAATATAGCAAAAATTTTATTGAGTTTACAGTTTGTAGGCTGTTTTCTTCTACAAATATTTGGCAAACGTTTTTTGCCTGATTTTAGCAGAGTAAATTGCTATTTTCAGTTAACTAAAATTTAATGTAACAGAAATTTTGTAAATTTCACAGTTTTTTTTTTTGCTGTTCTTATCTCACTAATATTTAGCAAAAAAAAGTGATAATTTTAACAGTTTTTTCTAAAACGGTCATTGTAACTACACTCAAAAAAAATAAGTTAGTAGAAAAGTTATTAAAAACATCGTGTAAATTACGTATACTTATTTTCAGCAAGTTTTTTGCTAAAATTATGTTTTATAGTTATACTTATTCAGCACTTAACTGTTTTGAACTAATGTTTTACAAATATTTTACTAATGTTTTACTAATTTATTTTGCTAAAAAAAATTGTGCTGATTAGCACATCAATAGTGTGAACGGCAACCAGACTGAAAGATATACTCAGAATGAATTAGATGTCGCGGCATGTCACGATGTAGTAGTGACGAGGAAAATTATACTAAAAGTACAACTCTAGTAATTAAATAAAAGGCAAAATAACAAGTTTTCAATTTATTGTTTGATTAATGGTTATAATCTTTAACTTCAAACTCATATGTATATTAGTTCTCATGTAGTGAGTAAACTAGTTCATATGAATGTTTGATATTTGGCATGGGATTGTTACCGCTGCTTTCAAAACGTGTTCTGATGATGGGAACCTAGAAAATTCCCGAAATAGATCTATCAACACATTCCTGAAAGGGTCAAATAATAAATTTGAAAACAAAAAAACTCTATAGATTATTTGTTAGGAAATATCCTAATGAAGAAATATAGAGTATGGCCTCGAACTTGAATAATTTTCATTTCATTGCAAAATAAAATAAAAATTTAATAAAGATTAAAAAGAACTAAATGTTTATATATATTAATATCTTGTGTGATCAAATTGCAACAAATATCAATAGGTAGACAGAACGAAAGACAAAAACATAGATTTGGAAGATTTTTCTGTTCCTTTTCCTTATTGCAAAAAAGGGGTTGTATATGTTAAATGTTATATTTTGTTATATTTTCATTTCGTTTCTATAATTCTCTGAGGCATTTGCGTAAATTAACTAAAGTATAATTTTTCTACAATGTTTTTCTACAAAATTTTATTAATTTTTAGCAAGGGTTTTTAAATTTCTAATCTACTAAGTGTTAGCAAACTTTTGCTGAATTTACTAATTTTGTTGCTAAAATCAGCTCGCTGATTTTCAGCAAAAGATTTTGCTGACATTAGCAATTTTTTTGCAAGCACCCTGCTGACCCAGCAAAATTTTTTGCTGACTTTACTAACTTTTTTATTTGAGTGTAATTTATAGTAGCTTTTGTAGCTCTTGGTATTTTCTTTTATTGTAGGTATTTATTGTATTGTAGTATTTTATTGTAGCTCTTGGTATTTTTGCAGGTTTATTTTTTGATAGAATTTTGATTTTATACACCCCTTTTAATTGACTTTCCGAGTTGTGGTTCCATTTTTCAATCTAATAAGTTTATTTTCGTGTATCTTGCTATTGATAAATATTACACATATTAGTAAATCTATTTCATGCATAATCTTTATTTATTTCTGTATAACTTCTTGTTGCCTTTGTTATCAAACTGTGTCGATTTAAAAAAAAAA